>VWZN01000232.1:234313-256658 GCA_013396955.1 Regulus satrapa
GGGGGGCGGACGGAGGAGGGGGACAGCACTTATTTTGCAAAGTTGGCAGCTGTCTTGCGGAGGACTCTGCCCCCCGCCGCCACGCCGGGGTGAAGCCCCCGGGGCTCCGCGCCCTGCCCGGTGCTCAGGGACCGCGTTTGCTGGCGTTGTAAGTCAGGCGAAGGGATGCGGCGTTTTCCTGGGGATTGTCATCGCCAGCAAGACACTTCGGGCGAGGAGAGGTGGTGAGAGCGGGAGAAGGGTCGACTGTGCTTGGAAGAGAATAACATTAATAATTAATAGTAACAACAGCAAAAGGATGAATAAGTAGAAAGTAATATTTTTTTTAAAGTCTGTCTCGGTTTCTGATGCTGCCTAGTTGCTGTGAAATGAATACAGGGCAAAACCCTTCGGATCATGAGCGAGATCCGAGGCAAAGTGCAGAACTGAATGTAGAGCGCAGTTGAAATGAGGCGCTCCCTCAGTGAAAAGAAGGGGGCAGAGCGAGCAGATCTGGGGACGTTACAGGAATTGACAAATGTGAAGTCTTTTATTTGATAAAAGAACGGGTTGGGGAGTGCTGAAGGAGGTGGAAGTAAGAGGGTAGGCGTATAGGCATTTTTACAGGAAATAAGTTGGGTAATTGCAAGCACTGCATTTGATGGTGTAGTAAACGTTTCTAAGGAGCTGGTCACATACTTTCTGTGTCAGCTAGGTTGAACTATTTATGCATTCATATGTATCTAACACCTACTTACATGCACACACAAGGAAGACTGTTTGCATACTACATCTGTGTATTCTTATGCAAAAGGTTGAGTCAAGAGATAAGCAATAGCAGTAGAGGTCAGTGGCTGTGGAAAGGAGTCCTGTCACTGCTGCAATAAAATCCATATTTTACGGAGAGTTAAATGCAGCACTTTTAAAGTGCAAGTGGACGGTCACCTAAGTAACTCCTGGTGACATTCAAGGTTCGAGAAGTTTAACGACCAAAATTACTCCCAGCGCGATAGCACGGCTACTACTTTTATACAAATCGAGAAGATAGGGCACCTTTTTCCTTTTACTTGTGTGTGGTGTGGGATTTTAAAGTTCTGTTAGCAGTGTGTGAGAGATTGAGTAGCACAAATTACTTACAGAGTGTAAGGTCAGTCCTTTCTCCAAATTTGCTGTTCTAGCACAGCTGGAAAGAAGAGTACAGTTCTTGTCTATTCGAGAATCTCTGAGGATGGAATGTACATCATACATGTGTACCTCATGAACTACATGCATGAACATTTGTGCAAGGAAAACATTATAATCAAGACCAAGGTTATTTCCATTCCCTTTTGTCACAGGACTGTGTGTAGTAGCATTCTGGAAATGACATAATTCCAAGGGAATAAAATTGCTTGATCGTGCAGACCTCTTTGGTTTTAATCAAAATAGACATATCTCTTCCAGTCAAGATAAAGGCTTATCTCCTGTATTTGCTGGGCTGAAATCTCTATTATGCAGACAGTACTTGCATGCAAAAGTACTTGCATGTTACTTAAAACCTTCCATAAAATTGATTATCATCTGTTCCTGAGCTATATAATGCTATGGGTAATGGTGCATCCCTATTCATTTCTTTTTTCCTAATTCCTGTTTAAAGGCAATAAGTTTGCATGTCACAGGAGAGTCGGGTAGGGCTCCAAGGCTTGTGATCAAGATTAAGTAGATTCCTTTATCATGGATATATACCGTTTTAAAGGCCTGGCAGCAATGACACAATTGGATAGCTCCTTTAAAGAGCCTAAACATGCTAATAAAGACTGCAAAGCTGAATCTCTTTTTCCTCTTCTCTCAGATGTTATCTGACACAGCACCAGTAAATATATAATCTCATATGCTTCTGGCTTTCAACTGCACCGTAATCTTTCTGGACATATTTCTAGTGGTTTACAGTTGACTTTTGAGCTGGGGGAGGGAAGAGGAAAGCAGACAGTCTTTTCAGAATAACATAATCAGAGCAGCAATACTTTTTCTCTCCTTTTTTTTTTTTCTCCCCAAGGAAAATGGCATTGATTCAGTCCTGTTGTAGTTCTCTGCAATTATCCTTTGCAACCATTTAAGTAACTGGGGTCCCTGTAGGGAGTTACTAGTCCCTCTAGGTATTTTAGTTTTCACACCAGTTCACAGCTCTTGCGTATGTCCATGCCAGCACTCTATAAAGATTACATTTATAGACACAGTCATCATTTTCTAACCAAGATGTTCAGCTAGAAATGTGCATCTTAACTTCTGACTCTTCTCTCCCTCCCTCTCTTCTTCCCTTGCACAGCCCTTCCATGCAAATAGTAACCTGCCGCTCAAGGCAGCCTTCCCTTTCATAAAGTTTGCATTTTGCCATCTGCTGTTTCAATAATATTTAGTTGAGAGACTTCCTTCAAAGCAAAACATACACGTGTTAAAAAAATGTGGGTTTTTTCTCCTCCTGCTTTCTGCAGAAGAACTCAAAACTAACGTGAACTTGATAGAAGTTAAGAATGTGCCTGTGCTCTCACCAGCTGAGATCCTCCTCTAAATGAGCAACCCTGTTCTCAAGGGCATACAGGGTTCCTCTGAGCACAAGCCTCCCTCCAGATCACTGTCCCCTCAAGTATATTACATCATTTTTGCTTTGAATGAAGAAGTTTTCAGCACACTGATATTATGCTTATTAATAGAATCCTGCAGGATTTTGGTGTTTGGAAGGAACCAATTTTGGGTTTTCTGGTGGATGGCTGTGTGCTGTGTGGTGGGTCAAGCAACATTTATCTGTTGTTAAATGAAATGGTGGTCTCTGTCTCATGCTTAACTGAACTTTTCAGTGTGTGACCTGCCCTTTGTTGACTGCTTTTAAATTATCTTACCTTTCTAGTACAATCTTACAGCATTATGGCTCAAGATGTGCAGGAAATTACTTATGGATCTCCTTGGAAATGGTGGCTAATTACTAAAATGAAAGGTAGCTGAAATCTATAAAAAAGAGTGGGTAGAATGCATTTGAAGCGGCAGGCCCCACTGTGATGGTGCCTCATCTTACATAATAGTTACTATTCCTCTAGTGGCTCTGCTGCAATTATACCAGAATGAAGTAGAATTGGTTTTCAGTATCTTTTGATTATCATAAGCATGCGGGAAAGGCTTTGCCTTGGAAGGCTGGATGTTAGGGAGACTTCTTCATTAACCCCTTGAAGACCTAGTTAACTGCAGGAACTGTTCCTGTGTCTTCAAAGTCTTTGCATCTTTTGTGGTTTACTTCTTTTTTTTTTTATTATTTTTATTTTTCCTATATAATTTCTTGGGTCCATGGCTCTTAGAAACAAGGCTGGTAAACTCAGTTGTGGTTATCCTGACTGCCATAGTAGGGCCAAATTCAGGATCTTTTCAATGTAAATCTTGCAAATGAGTTCCCTGTCCTGTGCACTAAGTGAAGAGTTTTGTGGCACACAGTGAATCTCTTTTGCTGACTCTGTGCAGGATTCATTTTGCAGTATAAACACCATTCTCAATTTTAAATATGTTCTTGTTGAGATAAAAATCCAGTAGCAGCTGGTTTGCTCATGCTGCATGCTTAGTCATGATAGACCTTTACAAGAGATCTGAAAAAAAAACTATGCTATGTGAAGAGAAAGGTATGGCATCTTGCCTTGTTTCATTTGGGATGGGGAGAGATGAGATGTAGCGTGAACATTTAGTATTAAATGCAGCTTTTAGGTTTCTTTATTGCTTAACAAAAAGTACAGGGCAGAATATTAGTCCCTGTTTTTTAAACACCCTTGAAGAATGCATAATTAATACAAAACATCAGCAGAAGAAGTCATCCTCTCTGGGTTGTGCTGTGAGTGTTGCTGCAGTGGAATTAGGTGGGGAAAATACTGGATAAAAGCACTTTTAAAGTTTAAGTGCTTCATATCCAGTTGGGTTTTCTGTGTTGTAAATCTCAGTCGAAGAGTTGCTTTTTGGTTCTTCCCCAAAGACTGGCTGATGTGTGTTGGGAGTCCATCCAGGTTCAGGTTCCTAAGCTTCTCTAGGACACTGCTGTTTGTCTTAATCCTGATCACCCATCAGCTACTTCCCCACCCCATTTCAGGCAGGCTTATCCCTCTTTGTACCCATGACCATCTCTTTATTCTAGGTGAAGCTGGTTGCCACCATTGTCTTCCACTTTATTTATTTTTCCTGGCTATGCATTTGGCACTGAAAGGCCCAAACAAAGAATGTAAATATTTGAGTTTATGCTTTTTTAAAAATTTTATTTGTTAATAATAAGAGCAAGAGCATTCCCAGAAGAAAATAGGATAACTGAATTTCAGTAGGTTTTATAGAGTGGTGTGAATTAATGTTATTGGTTGATACATCCAGTCTTGTGGAGCTGCCTATTCCCTGAGTATTTTTCTCTCTCAAAACAAAACAAAAAAGATAGGTTCCTCTGCAGCTGCAGCCCTCTGAGCAACAGTGAGGATCAGTGCTGATGGGGAAGGGTGAGGGGAGCCTGTGAGCCCTGTCAGCATAGAAAAGGCTCAACTGGCATGGTGTCCTTCCTGAATTAGGATGTTGGACCTCCAAAAAGAGTCTTTAAGCAAAGGAGTGATTGCTTAACTGTGATGGTGCCAGAGCACTTGATAGTACCATGCTGAAACATCCAAGATAGAGTGATACTGCATAATCTTTCTTCACACCCAACCACAAGACACCCTCTCCATACCCTCTTCTGCACCAGGCGCATAGACAAAAAGTGCATATATATTTCCATCTGGTCTCATTCAAGAATGCTGCCAGCCTTGCTATGTTTTAAGTAACCTATTCAACAATGGCTTTATTCTGGCATTGTGGGCAAATATTTTATGGGTTAATTAGCCTGTCTTATCAGGATATGCATAGATATTTATATATAGTCAGAAGATGCTTAATTCTAGCCAGAATGTGACTATTAGATTTCATTTGCAACATAAATACCCATCATAACCCCCCAGCTCTTCCCTAGTGACACACCGCAATGCACAGAAGAGAGCACTTTATGAATGAGATCCATCCCGTACTATCTGGGTACCATAATTCCTCTCAGCTAAACTAATTTCATTATCATGCTGTAATGTTTACAGCTGCCTCTGAGATAATAGGTAGTGTATCTTTCCAGCATTCCCACTTCTGCATCTAATCACAGAGCCAGAGCCGGAGGACCTAGGAGAAGGGTCAGCAGGAATTGAAAATTACCACAAAAATTAAACACTAGTCAAGTTTCCCCAGGTACTGCAGGTTCGTGCCTGTCTGCTGCAAAGCAGAGCTGCCTGTTCCCTCATTACAATTGTCAGCTAATAGCTTCTATAAGCACAAAGGCTGCTTAATCAACACAATCATTAGCATGTAGCTCTACTTTGTTGTGAGGGTAACACCAAACTCAAAGAGAATACTTGCCTCTGATGGTAACTCCACTTAGCATTGAAGGTCATGGTGATCCAGACTTGCATGAGAGGCTGAGGAGTGGTGGGCACAAGAACCACTTGTGCCTTTGGGCCCCAGCTGGGGTGCTGACACTGTGGCACTGCGGCCAGCCTTTGCACTGACAGTCTCACTCCAGGGAAAGCCCTCCCTCTTAGAAAGATGTGTCCTCCTCCCTCATCCTCTTCGATCCAATACCATAGCAAAAATAATTAAAAGCACGGTTGCTTTTAGTTTTGCCCTGAGGACTCAGGTGAAATCTGTTTCCTCACTGAATTGATTTGCTTTGAATGCCTGGTGGTTTGTAACTTTAGGGTGTCATTAGTCTGGTAATCATTATTTGACAAAAGTATCCTCATGCACAAAAAGAAAATTATATAGCTTATAGTAGCCTGGAAAAAAGCCCCCCAAGAACCCACAGATACCCTGTGGACATGTGGGAGTCTCACTTCAAGTAAGGGACAAGGTGTAGCTCATTGACATGAGGCTTTCACGCAAAAGCTGTTCAAGTATTCCACAATTCCACACCTTCAGCACATGGCCCCACTGTGAGTCTGGCCTGTATAATTGGCCGTGTTTTACAGCAGGGGAAGCGAATAACCACGGAGGTGAGTGACTTGTCCAAGGTCACAGGAGGAGATCATAACGCAGCAGGGATGCTGAACCAGGCTCTTACAGCAAGTACAGCTTGCAGTCAACCTGCCTGCCTCTCTCCTGCTCTCTTCAGTTGTAGCTGATCAAAGAATGAATGGGGGGAAAAAGTCAGATTTGGATCTCTTTTTTTCATCCAAAAAGAAAGCCAATTATTTTTCTCAAGGACTCCTTGCATCTGCTTTGACACTCTGTCCCCAAAGGATTTTCTGGAGGTTTTTTGCTTGTTTGTTCAGCCATGTTTTCTGTGGTGGGGAAGGGGGAAGCTGGGTAGTTCCAGAGCTGTCTGAGACAAGACTGAGTATCTTATTCCCAGGAGAAGGTAATCTGAGCTGTTCCCAAGCAAGGTGGCAATGACCTTACTCTCTGCATTGGCCGAGTTGGACTGGCCAGAGTTTCTTTACCATTACCTGCCTCATACATTCCCACCTACTTATGCCTGTGGGATAGAAGGGGATAAAAAAAAAATCTCATAAAAGGCTGCCTATTCTGCATGCTGCTCCCTGTGGTTTGGGGCAGCCACAGGTCATACCGCACTATCTCTTGTTCATGTCCATGCCTGCATGAATTCATTTCAAAGCACCCCTGCTTTGTAAACATCTAAGGAGTAGTATTCCTAGCACATAGATATGAAGGTGAGTCAAAGGGAACTTACTTGAATAAGGACATGGTGTACACCAATACCCCTGACACGGGTATTGATCTTGGTGTAAATAAAATAGAGGGAGAAGTAGAAAAAGACACATAAAAAAGACACATTAAATTTACAAGTTATGTGGCCAGTTTAGATCGAGGTACTACCAGGTCCTGAGCTCTGTGCTACCTACTATGACCTAATGCTTTTGGAGCTGGCCTGACAAACTGATCAAACTCTACAAGAATTCAAGAGAATCTATTTCCTCACTTTCATAGTGTGAAGAGTGCCCTGGCAGATCACAGAGCAGGAATTCATAGAGGTAGAATCTCTTTCAGGGAGCAAATTTTTCTTTTGTGAAATTGGTGCTCAATTTAGCTGTCAGGACTGAAAGGGAAAAAGAGGCAGAAGCAACTCTTAAGTCCACCAGCCACATCCCTTTAAGCTATTCATGCTATTCCAACCGGTTTTATAAAGTCCTGTATTTCATCTAAACTCAATTTAAGTCTAAATAATATGAATGCTCTGCTGTGGTGTTTTCCTTCTCGCTGCTGATAATTACCAAGTCATTTCTGCCATAAACAAAGCATGTTTTTCTCTCTGACTTATCATACCTGGTCTCAGAGCAGTTTGCTTTTAAAAGTACCAGTAAACTGCAATGAAGATCACAAGGCTCTTTGAATACTGAAATGTTGTTCTGGATCAAAATGTCAGGATTTGTAATGAAGTGTTTACAAGTTTGCAATTATTTTCATGGTGACCACAACATGACTGCCAAATGTTTGTATAATTTGTATCCCTAAATAATAGACTGTGCAAAATGGAGATGAGAAGAAGACCTGTGTAAGGAATAACCATCATTTTCCATTGACACCCCTTCAGCAATGTAGCCCTGGATCATCAGTACAGCATGCTCTCAGCTCCCACCAGCAGCTGCAGAGGGGGGATAGAGAGGACTGGACTGAGATTTTCACTTCCTGGCTGTTTCTGTTGGCATGTAATGGGAACATCCTTCTTTGTGCAAGTGTCACTGTGCATTTCATCTCTGAAACCAATTCTTAGCTCAGATTCTTCCTCCTGGTCCCTGTGTCTTCAGGTCATCTGCACTTACGGGGAAGCAGAGCATAAGCATCTGAAGAAAAAAAGCTGGCCCACTGTATCATATTTATTAATATTTACAGCCATCAGCACAATTCTGCAGACAATCTAATCTCAAGCAGCTTTGAAATTCAGTGCTTTTCAGAATAGTGTTTCCCATCAGAAACAGAAGTGTGCACTCTGATTTATAGGAAGGATTTCTGTTTCTCTTGGAAAAAAAAAAAAAACCACAACAAAATAACACAAAACCTGGCTCCTGCTTTTCTCAGCACATAATTTATATTGCTACTAAATGAAATGCATTACCATATTGTAACATGTAAGGGTCTCTTTGCAGGATTTCTGAAGCAGCTCCTCATTAATCCACTGTAATTCATTTGTCAGATATCTCCAAGCTACTTGATATCGGAGTTAACTTTAAAGTATGACAGAGTTTTCCTTGGCAGCAGGTTGTAATTTCAACCAGGCTGGTAAATGTGAGGTCAGAGGCTGTTTGCTGCAAATCTAGAAGGTTAAAATATGCTGGACATCCTTCTTCCCTGCTGCAATAACATCCTGAGTCCTGGATGAGCAAAAGTAAATACTGGAATTATTCAGGAAAAACAGGTTTCATCCTCATGGAACGGTCACTTAATATTGTGTGTTTTGTGTCTATTGCAAAAGTATTTATATTTGTCAAGCTGACATTAAAACCAGCCTTCATGTGATGCAGAGACCTCAGGCTCAGATTTAGTTTCGAGCCCTGACTCGAGCAAGTATCTGTTACATCTCAGAGGCCTTGGGTCTCTATGGACGGAGCTGCTGGAGCTGTGATGGTGCCCGGGGGGGTTGCAGTGTTAACAACAGGCACCCTGACATGGGCAGGCAAGCATCCCAGCATTAGGAGCAGCCAGAAAACTTTCTTCTGAAGGCTGAACTGAGCAAGGCAAGTACAGAGACTAGCATGGATGAGCAGCTGCAGCTTCAGTAAGTGTTTGACTGGGGCTGGCTTGGTGCAGTCCAAAACACCAGAGGTCTTTCGTTAAGTCCCAGAGTTAGTTAGTGTGCCTTTGCTGCTGGTGATAGAAAGTGCCAGATTATGGCAGTGGCAGCAATTTCCAGCTCTGGGAATGGTGGATTCCGCATAAGCAGGAGATACTCAGCCAGATGGTATTTAAGTCCTATTCTTCACTTCCTTTAAAGGTGACCTGGTGGAATGTTTGATACTTTTTTTCTATACACTACTGATGGTAGTGCAGGACTCGTGCTTATCACAGCTTTATTTCAGGATATGTTGCATAAAGGTTAATGAGGACCTGCTTTGAGATACCACTCAACTTTCCATATTCTCCTTCCAATACAGATTTCTTCCATGGGAATGTTCCATACTCATCTGTTGTTTTATAAGATAATAATTCTTTAGTCAGTTCTCTGCATATTCTAATCATAGAATGTTTTAGGTTAGAAAAAACTACTTAAGATCACCAAGTCCAAGAGTTAACTCAGTTAAGCACTGTCAAGTCCATCACTAAACCATGTCTCTAAGTGCTACATTGCCTCAAGAAGGACAAGGCACACCAGGAAGCCAAAAGTTCGGGAGAGTTCAGTGTGTTGGAAGTAGGTGTTTTTCCTCACATAGTGGGTTCATCATGAGGCTGGATGACCTCGCTCTTGCCATTATTGTTTTACCACTGATTCCAAGCTGCCCAAAACAAAGCAAAGCGACCAAGCAGAATTCATCTGCAAACTGGGATAGGATGAATTATTACAGAATATTCTGAGTTGGAAGGGATCCATAAGGATCTTCAAGTCCAGCTCTTAAACAAATGGCCCCTACAGGGATTGAACCCATAACCTTGGCGTTATTAACACCATGCTCCAACCAAATAATTGAACTGAGCCATTAGAAATAAGTTGCTAATGTAAGCAAGATTAACTTGATGTGCTGCCTGAAATGAGATGTTAGAGATGATAGGGAAGAGAGAAAACTTTTCATTTAGATGGAAACAGGACTGATTAATTAAGCAGTAACGAACAGGGAACCTTGCCTTGAATTGATATGAGGCTTGCAGTGCTAATTTAACACAAAATACTGCTCCCAATTTGTTATTAAATTTAAATGGCTTTTTAAATTGTTTACTTTTTTTTTTCTCCTTTTCTGCTTCTGTGTGGCAAAATGATTATTCTGGCTAGTTAGACAAACCAATCAGAGCAGCAGAAAGTGCAGCAGAAAGTGTAGGTTGAAAGAAGAAAGATTGTTCTGTTGTGTAATTAAGAAATATACACTAATATCCATGACATCATGAATAAGCACTTCAAAGTAGTAAGTATGCTCTGTATTGCATATTAAATGAAACAATTAGTATGCTAACAAGATGCTCTGGACATATTCTAAAAAGACATCACACTTCAGGAAATGACTGTTTCTTATTTTTTACTCTGAAGATCTGCTCACCTGACTGACAAATAGTATTAAGAAATAATGAGAAAGAAACATTGTTCCTTTTCATCCTTTCCCCTTTTCTTGCAATTTTTAAGCAGTTTTAATTTCAGAGATTTTGTGGTTACTCCAAACAAAGGAATTTTTTCTACCTCAATCAGATTATACCGTGGAAGTGTAAGAGATTGTGTGTGATAGACAAATCCTATGGAACAAGAGGGAAAACAACCTTGTAGCGACACTACTTTTTTTAGTCTCAAACAAAATACACTCTTGACAGGAATGATTCCTTGTAATTTATTGTAGGATAGCTCAACAGTAGCAATTTGTCATGCGTAGTTATGTAATTTGATGGGTTCATTTCTTAAATGAATTATGGATTATGGATTACCTCTGTATATCCACAACAGAGCTGTATCTTTTATGTAAATATTCCCTCAACTTTTCCTTCCTCTTCCAATCCATTTTCCGTCATACAGAGATGACTTTTTTCCATCTAATCTTTCAACTAATAAGGTGTTTAATAATTTAGCAACCTAAAAAATGAGCATATTTCAAAGGAGTTAGTATCAATGGTAGTGTAAGAGCCTCAGGCTACAAAAAAGTGGATGAGGTTACCAAAGTTTTAGAGTCAGGATCCCAACTGTCTTTCTGCTTCAGGCAGCTATTTTATTAAAGTTGGTATTAAACAACAGTGCCTAAGGTCTGATTAACAATTTATGACTTCCTAAGAAGGATTAACAGAAGCCTATCATTTTTATATTTAAATCTTGATTTGCATCTAAGAGAAACCATACTCAGGTTTATATTTTCATTATTTATTATTTTTACTGTTATTATTGCTGCCTCTGAAATGTTGATTATGTGAATATTGCAGGCACCAATTTGTTGTGCTGATAGTTTGGTACCTCATCCCCTCACATGAGTTATTGCTTCTTGCATCCTGTGATGGATTTGATCCTGCAAAGTGATGGCTTTTGTCTCATGCTGGGCTCAGTTGCTCTTCACTGTTCCTGAAGTCCATTGGGACAGAGGGTGATCTGCAGCTGGCAGTCAGGCTGAGATCTGCAAGACCAGGAGTTGAATGTTGTCCAGCTAACATTACTTTGGGGAGTAAAATCCAGATGTACAGCAGCAAAGCTCGCCTGACATACCTTCCCACAGAGGAATTTTCCTGTTTGACATTTACATTGTGCAACCAGTAGCAACTCTGTCCCAGTGTCTCAGTTTTTTTACAAGCCTCCCAGTCCTGGCTATGAGTTTGCTTCTGGGCCACCTCTGCTAGGAGAGGAGCAGAGGGTGATTCTACTGCTATGCTCTGGGATGCAACAGAGCAGGACCTGTTGCTCTTTGCTCTTACGGAGGCAGCCCAGGAAGAAGCAGGTGAGAAAGGTGAAGATTAGATACCTAATGCTGGCCAAACTTTGCTAACTCTCCTGCACAGGGAATCAGGCCAAAGACATGCAGTTTAGTGGAAGAGAGTAGAATTTATTCTACTTCTGGCAAATATATTTTTGATTATTTTTTCTTTTAATGTTAAAATAGAAAATAATAACGATGTTCTGTTACCCCTTTTCAAACTGTCCTAATTCCCCCATTGACTCAGCTGCTTTAGAAAATTGTGTGAGCTTTTTTTCTTTCTCCTTTATGTATTTCCATTTCTGATACTCTTCAGTGAATTTAGCACTCATTTCACTAAGAGCTGGATGCAGTGGTCACAGAATGTAGAGCTAAGAGAAAAAGACTGTCAGCTAGGGGCTATGAGCTCCACTGGCTCACAGCAAGGGAGACAATTTTGGTTTTCCTGAGCTTCTCTAGTAAGTAAGACACTAAAAGCTTCTGAAGAAATGTTGATATTTAAGAATCTTCATTACTTTATTTGAAATCTCAGCATGTCCATGGTTTTCCTTATAATCAATAGCATGGTTTTTGTCTTGGTCTTAAGGGCTTCTAAGTTTTAAAATACTAGAGCCATAATCTGAAAACTGCTTGTTCTTCAGAGCAAAACCAAGCATTGCTACATTCAGAGGAAGATTTTTCATTTTCCTGGCTTTTCGGGAGTTGCTAAACTGAATTTAAGTTATAGGGCTGCATTCACATTTCAATAATCTGTTGTTAGAAAGGCTGCAAGAAGTACAGTTAGAATTTTCTTGTGACACTTGCCTTTGGCTTGTGCTTTTGGGTCATTATTGACAGAGAGGTTTAAAAAAATGCTCAAAAGATTGTGCTGAATCAGGAAGCAGTACCTGTGAGGAATAAGCTCCTTAGATGCGGGATTAACAACACTCAAGGTTTCTAGTTTATTCTTCAGCTCTGACTAAAATTTTTTCCAGTCATTTTCTCAGTCAAAAAGAGGACAAACTAATATTATTCCATTGACTTCCAGGGAGCTGTAATGATAAATATGAACTGAAAAACCAGACCAAAAAAGTAGAAGAAAATGCATGAATAAATTATCAGCAGTGGACATGCCCAGGAACTTAGAAAAGTCAGCTCTCCCCACTTTCTCTTCTCTCTCCTATTAAAAAATCCTCAGCCATGTAGCCAGAGAGCAGGAGCAATATCATGGGACTTCTGTGGCCAGAGACACAGAAGTCAACAGCGCGAGTGGACAGCTCATACTTAATCTGTGCGGTGAATTAGTTATCAAAACTATTCTACAGCAACACATATTTATTTGTATGACATTAATGACCACGGTTCCTAATTGTGGGAAGCAGTGCTCTAACCTAATAAAGTCCCAGCTGGCAAATATGTTCAGAGAAATCAGTCTTAGCTGCAGGATTATTTTACCAAAATATGGCTAACTTCACAGGAAATCATATTAGAAGAGAGTGCTTAAGTGAGTTCTACCCTATAATAGATGTATAAGTTAAATATGTCGGCATGCTTTTGTCCAATTAAAACATATTTATTAAAAAAGATAGCTGAATACCTGCTGTATTGTCATTCATTCTGTAGCTACTGAAATGGTTTTAAAGTTTTCTGTGCACAGAATTTGCAGTTGAGGTCAGTGTGATTTTTTCACTCACAAAAATGCCTTCCTGATTCTCTTAAATGAAACAGAAATAGAGAAATAACCAAACAAAACTGGTCTGACCATAACACACAAGAATGTCTTATATGTAGGAACAGCATGGTATCAGGCATAATACAGAATATCATAATTTTTTAAAGAAAATACCAGAAAGAAGTAAGAAATAAAAAGTGAGTTACAAAACATATGCTCAGAGTCGTGGGAGACCATACTATGTGACTTCAGTTGTCTTCAGGATAAATTTTGCTCTGGGAATGACATATCTTTCCCCTGTATTTGTGGGTAGGACTGTTGCCAGGAAAGTGACCTCTTCTTTGAGCTTTGATTTTTATTTTATTCCTATTCTGTGACTACACTGTCAGAACTACATGAGCTGTTCAACCTTGGTCAGTACCTATTTTGTGGTTATCCCACATTGCTTTCTGCAGCAAGGTTAACAGAGTTTGGAGGGAAAGGCTGTCTGTGTCATCCCAGTTTGTAGATACAGATATGGTGTGTCCGTCAAAAGAGCTGCTAGATGAAAACAATCTGTCAGCACCTGGTTTGTAAACATCTCACAACATCTGCTTTTGGATGCTCATTACTAGATGATTTCTACCGTACAACAGTGCCCTAAAATGTTCTCATGTGGACATCCTTTCCACGAGAACATGTGGATGTATCAGCTTGCAGTGGAATGTCAGCTAGCCTGAATCCAAACATAAAGCCAAGGACCTTCCTGTTTTGAAAGTTTCACAAATGGTCTCATCTTGACATGACTGAATGAGGGAAATACATAAAGTTGTGATCTCTTAACATCTGCTCCTGCCTTATTTTCTGATTCTCTTCAGAACAAGCAGACACCCAACCCTGCATTCACATACCCGGCTTTAAATGGGTTACTAGTATTCTGCACTTTGCTGCTTGAGTCTTACTGCAGCTTCAACTCAGCTCTGAAATGTGTCCCTCCAGGTTAGCTTGCATAAACATAAAGCCGCAAATTAGCATTGCAGGCAACCATTGCCCTCAAAAACCAGTAGTTTTTTCTGTGCTCAGTGCATATTTGCCATCTGCTAATGCATTAAAAAACAAAAAAAAAACCAAACAAACCCAAAAAAACCCCCTCAGCCAGGTCCTTAATTTGGAGGAAATCCATGTCTAACTAGTAACTTTAAGGAACTGTCATTGCCTTTACCAGCTAATGAACAGGCCTCTGCGACTGCAAAGCAGGGAATGCTTTGAAGTATTTGGGCTATGCATTGTTTCTGCCTGCCTGACAGGATGCCAAAAAGCTGGAATACGTTTTCATGGAGGCAGCCTTCTGGTTGTTGTCCACTGTGCAGAAGGGGGTGTGTACCTGTACACTGCAAGTCTTCTGTACCACTTGACTCTAGGCACAGCTCACATACCTGTGTGATATAAATACTCAGCTTTGCTTTCTCAGCTCTAACCCTTCCCATGCAAAGTCAGAAGTGTGGACACTGTGCCAAAAATAGGATGCTGAGTCCTAGCTCCCTGCAGAAGTGATCTCTTTAAAAGCCACAAGCAAAGTGGGAAAATTATCTGGAATCATGTCACACCATAAAGGATATTTTGGTTGCCTAGTGTTTTTTTTTCTTCTATCAGAAAAAAAAACCCAAACACAATTAAAAGATTAAAATTACAACACCAGTTCTTGTAGACACAGGAATGAGCATTTTACCCAGAATAAAATGGTCAGGACAAAATAGTGTGTGACTGGCTTGTGCTACACCATTACTATTCAGGCCACTGGCACTGGAAAAAAATACACAATGTCAACACAAGAAACGTAGAAGAATAGGAATTTCTAGAGAATATGATTGTATTTTGCATCTAAAATTCTGCCTGTTTTTAAAAAGAAAAAGAGATATTCCTAGAATTATTTTTTTTTCCCCTGCAGAATGATGGATTGATAAATTACTTTGGGAGAGTGATATTTTTGGACAGAATAAAATACTCTCCAAAAATTTATAAAAAAGTTACCTGGACAAGGTAGTTCAGTAAGAGTGTTTTAAAAGGTCTCACAAGAAATTCTGCATCTTTATTTCACAGCTCACATTCACGTGCCTGTCTCTTTCAGTAGTGTTACCTGCCATTCAGAGTACCTGGCTTGCTAGTGGTGTCACACATCTTTCAGTACATTGATACCAATGTAGTTGTTATTCCTCAGGGGATTGGTAAGCAAACTGGTGTTTGAAAGCCCTCTGCCTTCAAGGCCCCTACTCGAACCCCATTTAGAGCAGATGCCAGCAGTCAAAAGCACCATTAGTACCACCTAATGGCTCTTCACAGGACTGTGTAAGCAAAACAAGTATTTTATTCCCTTTCATACAGAAAGAAAGAAAAATAGTAGTGGGTTGTACTAATATGATCTTCTGTTGAGAACTTAAGTGTCACTGGCCCATGAACCAGAAGCAGAAGTGGTGTGGAGGATGAAGTGATCTCTAGGCTCCTTGGTGATGGGGCTGAAAAAGTGCTCATTGCTGCTGTTTATCCGTTATCTGTTTTGTGGACAAATAAACCTTCAACTTCTGAAGCTGACAGTATCTACACTGCAGAAACATTGCACCAATAAAAAGATTTAAAGAGAGACAGCAAAAATAAAAGGTGCATTCTAAGATAGCTGATTTAGTATGGGAAAATGTTCTGTAATTTTGGGCCCCTGAGCTGCTCAAAGAGCTGTGGCCTGTGTTTTCTCAAATCTGCCAAGAAATACAGGGGAATCTCTGATCTCAGGGTGGAATTCACTTGTCTCACTTTCTAGTTACAGAGTGAAAGACCAGCAGTATATAAATATATACCTGATGTATTAGGCTACCTTTTTAAATTGTAGAACTTTGACCTGTGATATCTCCTCTGATGGAGGAGGAACAGGAAAGGAGCGCAAAAGATACTGTTTTGCAACCACCCATTAGAGACCACCTTTTAAAGAAGGAATTGGATAACAGGAGGTCTGAGTGTCAGTGCCCTTCCCTTCATGAATGATCTCATGCCGAGTTGAATTTTTTTTTTTTCTCCAAAAGTGCATTTTATCACTACCTTTTAAGGTCTTTATACCCCAGAGCAGATCACTTGTAAGTTTACGATGGAAAATTATTTCATGAAGCTGGTGATGACTCACTGGAATAGGTATTTGCAAACCTGGACTCTGGGGTTTGAAGATTGTCTGAGTGCACAAGCTTTTTTGATATGCACCCTAACAGAAGCACAGGAATGTAAAAAGAAAGACTATATGGCTTGTAATTTTAAGTAGAACAGATTTTTGCCCTCACAGAAATAGTATATGCACCTACAATGCATGTATCTATTCATCCCATACAGGCATCTTTTTCTTCCACTTAAATCCAAGTCAGATCTAAAACTTAGCCTTAAGTTTCAGTTAATCAGACAAGCACATCAGTATTTCAAAGAAAAAGCAAAGCCAAACCCAATGAAATTTATAATAGGACATGATTCTGTTTTGTCATTTAGATTGTCTGGCCAAGTTACAAGACCTACAATCACTCTTAGTTAAATTAAATCTCCACTGGAGATCTTGGTGACATTTTCAGTGGACTTCTATGAGTTTGCAAGGTTGAGATTTTAACTCACCGATTTTAAGGAAATTGTCATATTGTGTGACTAGAATTAATGAATATTTCAAATTTTAGGGTTTTGGTGGTATTTGTTTCCTCTGAAAACTTATTGTGTATGTCACTCTTTGTTGTCCACTCTTAGCATTGATTTCCTTAAAGCTCTTACCTGTTAAGGTAGGGATGTTATTATTCATGGATTGTACTGAAAAAGTTAAATCTGTAAATCCTGCATGTGAAGAAGGCCTTGAAAACATGCAGTCTACCAGCAGGAAAAAAAATAAATAAAAGAACACCCTTAAGTTATTTTTAAATCAGTCTGGCTTACAATTAATTTGGACACTTGGGGTTAGCAGTACAGTAAATTTAATTACAAACATTTATAACTTCCTTGCTAACTAGTTGCTTTTTACATTACTATCAAACTTATCTCTCAGCTTTCTGGAGAAAAGCATATTTCAGGTCTCCACTTTTCCATTCCTCTGGTGTCACTAGTTCACCCATCTGCAGCCTGGCAAAGACACATGGATGCCTTGGTCACAGTAGCTAAATAAAACAGAAATTTACCAAGTAAAGGTGAATGATGATGACTGTAACACTTAACACTTGCATGTTGCTCTGTGTCCAAGTGCTTCACAAGCAGGAACTAATTACAATATATTCAGTAATAATGCTATGTTCAAAGAGATGCTAAACCGTGTTCTTATTGAAATGAACTGCTGTGCTGGGAAAGGAAGGTGCTAGATTACAGTATAGAGTCAGCATCTTTAGGATAATCCCTCTGTAACCTCATGCACCCAGGTCCCTCCTATAAGATGGCACACATCCACATTTCCCCACTAACACCTACTCTGGAGAGGATTGTACCTTGCCTGCATTGCCTTTGCTTTAGGTTTGTTGGTGAAAAGGGGATGTGGGGTTACAGGAACTTCTGCCTTTGTTTGTGATAGGACATAGAAAAGGGGTTGGGGAAACATTTTTTATTGGCCACGGCTTTAAAGAAAGTTGACTAATGCCTAAAGCATTTTCAGTTACATATTGCAGAGCAAGACAAAAAAAAAAGTCTCTTTGCTGCTCTGCTGTAGTGCTGTAGCAGAGTCATCCTGTGTTTTCTCCTTGAAGTATGTGATGTCACCAAAAATTGATTACTTGGGAAAAAAATAGGATTGCAGGGAAAAACCAGGTTTGTTATATTAACCTGATTATAGCTTCAGGTAGTAGATAACCTTACGATTTATCTTATGGGAAGAAAATATAACTTTTTTAAGCACCTAAAATATTTTCCATTTTTAATGAGGTGTCTAGAAACAAAGTAAGAACCATAAATCTTCTTTTTTTTTTTTTTTTTTTTTTTTTTCCATTTGTTTGTGAAGATAAGAAGTGAATATCTCTTTAATCCAGGGANTTTTTTTTTTTTTTTTTTTTTTTTCCATTTGTTTACTTGTAAAAATCCTTAAGGGACAATTTACATTTCAATATAATCTTTTTCTAACTTCAGCCAGTTACCCTTTCCAGGAATTAAGTCCGCTGCCTGGGAAAGGTGGTGGCAGATACTTTCTAAGAGGTAACTAAATTGTGCATGTTGTGCTTTCTCAGTACTCTGCTCCAGGCTCTGTGCAACTGCCCTGGAGCTGCTGCTCCTTGTGGGTGTCAGGATATGGTGATGCAATTCAGGGACCAAAGTCATTTTGGATAAGAGGGACCCTGCAAAGTTTTAGGCATTAAATGAACTTTGGAAATGAACAGGAGTTTCTGTAGTCTTGGCCATGCTCCCAAACAACATGTTCATGGCATTTCTGAGCTTGCCCAGCACACATCACTGCAGGCAATTTTGCCTTTCCTTGTAAGGGATGGTGTGGAGATGAGCTTCGCTATCCATGGATGCTTCAGGCATGGATATTCTTAAAAAGATACACAGCCACTAAACAGCAGTGGTGGATGTCTTTGTTACTGGAAATATTCAGGGTTATGGAAGAGCATCCGCCCCCAACTTTAATTTCTTGCCGTTAAAAATTGATCTTGAAATACCAGCCCCGTAAAATCCATTGATCACTCCTTCTAATGCAAGAGATAAGGCATTCCTGAAACTCTTCAGTATTTATAATATAGATTAATGAAGGTGGATGTTGCAAGTTTCATGAGTGGTAACAGCTTGGGTTGTGTTATTTTCTGCTTCTCGTTCTTAGAGCAGCATTCAGTGACAGTTTCCCTGGGCTAAGAGGCTGAATGTCTTTTTCTCCTCTCAGCTTTCTAAAAATTAAGTGTAATTCAACTCCTGTGAATGATAGCCTGCAGATAACAACCTAGCCAAAATTCCAACTGAAGCTCATTTAAAGAGGTCATTATTCCTTTTAATTAAATAAAAAATAGGAAGTTGGTTCTTTCTAACTGGCAAGGAGTAAGAGTATTTTTCTCATCAATCTATGTTCATTAAGTCCTATAACTTATGTGAATTCTAAAAGTAACTTTTAAAGGTTAGACAGCACAATTTTCCCATAAATAACATACATGCTGAAACATTATCCTTTTTTCTTCTTTTTTTTTTTTTTTTTTAATTATTTTTAAACTAAACCTTCTTAAACCGGTATCTATTTGACTAAGCTTTCATGGTTATCAAAGCATTAAAAACATGGAAGTTATTAGATTATTGGCAGAGCTAGTATATTTGTGTTCCATTTAACTAGAAGTTAATTTTCTAAAATGCTGATTTAAGAAAACAATAGCAAACAGAAGATGTTTACACTGAGATGAGGGTAATGCATTAAAAAGAAAAAGAATCCCAGCAAGACAACGGTCAAAAGCAAACAAACAAAAAAACCTCCCATCTACCCAAAGAGACTGTGGAAAATGGAAATAATTTTAAAAAAACTCTGATCAAAAAAACCCCAAAACATCTGCATGCTAATCCTGGTGTTTTCAAGTGGAACAACAGAGTAAGAGCAAAAAACCTACACATTTTAAAAAAAATGTGAGAAGCAAACAAAAATATAATTATGAATGGAAAAATAAGACCAAGTCAGAAAAATATCTGAGAAAGAAACAGATTGAATCTGCACGTTCTTTCACAATAGAGCTTCTGCTGGTGCGACTGCATATTCAGCAGTGTGAATATTATAATTAAAGAATGTCAGCTCAAGCAAAATGTTTTAAAACCTTCCTATTAATAAGCAGATAAACTGCTTAAAAATACTGATTACATTAGGAAAAAAAGGGAAGTGTTTGGGTTTTGTGTTTCCATTCCTTTCATCTGCTAGAATACATTTAAATAGCAGATGTCTCTCCCAGGCAGTATCTGATAGCAGTAGTGCTGATTTTGATGCCGAGGTGATAAGACCATCTTTGTGGAGGGGCTCAGTGCTGTGCTGCAGGTCCCGGCGCTGGCTGGTGCCTGTGCGAGGGCCGGGCAGAGATCCCAGAGCAGCAGCCCGTCAGCAGGATGGATGAGGTGCTGGTCCGGCGGGGCTGCTGACAGCGCCGGGGCGGGCTGTGGGCTCTCCGCAGCGCCCTTGGCTGCGCAGCCCGGCGGGCTTGCCCTTAGCAGCGCTGCGGACAAAGAGCGCGGCTCCTCAGGATTGATGCTCGGAGCAGTGCTTATCCCGGCTTGGGACCAGAGCGGGAGCGCATGACAGCGAGCATCCCCGGCGCTGGGAGGTGGGGATGCGAGGTCAATGCAAATCTGTCTCATCTCAAGAGTTTGGAATTTTCCTCCAACCGCGTTGCAGTTCTAGTCACTGCTTCTTTTTGCACTGGCAAGGCAAAGCTATGAAGGTATCAGACGAGAGGAAAAAAAAAAAAGAATCAAGCCAGAATGAGAATTAACTCTCTAGACAAACCCAATCTTGCAAATAGTTTTGCACATAGATAATTTTAGAGACACAGAAAGTCTGAAGCCCCTACTTGTATACCCAGTTGCTTATCATTCAGAGATTTAGGGAAGATCTAATCATTACATGCAGTGATCTCAAAGAAGATCATGACAATATAGCTTAAACCCACACATTTTTATGTCTCTTTAAAGATATTTTTCCGACACAAATAATTCAAAGTTGGCTGAACTGTGAAAGAATAGCACTTGAAAAATAGCTACTGATGTATATATTCTTCCTAGGCTCAAAGGAGAACATTTGTCATTTGGAAAGCCACTCTGAGCTTACTTTTTTAGAACCTAAAAGTATCAGAATATCTTAAGGTTTTTGTCAGATTCTACATGTGAGGCTGAAGTGCACTTTTTTCCCCATTGTGGCCAAGCTCTGTGTTGTGAGCAAGACAGTTTACCTGAGGTGCCATTACAAAGCGTGAGAAAATTGTCATCATAAATCATCAATGTGAAAATAAAGACAGCCTCAGGGACTGCAGGATTTCTTCCAAATTTTTCTCCTAGCTATGAGGAGAACTGTATGCTAGCACTAGGTTTCAGTCTTTTTCAGTTGCTAAAGTGCTGTTCTGCATTTCCAGGTTTCCAGAGAGTCCCCATGGCAGTCACACTGTTAACCCAACCTTGAAGAGCAAACAACAGCACCAGCAGCAGGCCAGTTATGAGCCTGTAAACATTACCTCATCCATTCCAGAGAAATTTTAACTCTCTTCCCCATTCCAGACAATGACATAAAACTTCCCACTCCAGTGTCAAGTGTTTAGAGAGCAAAAGCTTTAAGTGTTACTAAAAAATAATTTTTAAAATGCACATTATTACAGCTTGGTGACACCCTGATTAGACACTTTTTGAGTCAAAGACAGAAGTAAATGTTTCTTACTATATACTGCATTTAACTTTCTTTTGTACAGAAGCTCAACAAAAGTGAGAGAAGTTTGGAGTTTGGTGGATATGTAGAAAGGAATGCGTTCCACTGCACATTTGCGTAGCAGAGCTATGCGATGCAATATGATGCACATGTAGAGGAACAAAAACAGGTTCACATTTAACGGGTAGGATTTGGAGAGAAAAGTGTTTAGCAATGTCAGTTCTGAGCGTAATTTTCCCTTCTCGTTTTTTTTTTTTGTTGTTGCCTTTCTGTCCTGTAGTATTTCTATAGTTTTGTATCAGAAATTGATTTACTTCGTGTTCACGGCCAGTCTCTCTTCCACAGTTTGGTCATCACTGTTTGGTCACTGTTTATTCCTGTGTGCTGTTCCATTTTAGGAGGTTTAATTAGGAATGGTTAATTCACTGCAGTGTCTTATGTCAGGGAAAATAGCAGTCTTTTAACTGTGTTAAGCTCCCACAAATATTTCACTTCATGTTAATTTCCCTGCTTCCAGCTGAGCTGTTTAAAACGCTAAAAAAAACCCCACCCTTTTTTGTCACAGTTAAAACAGTTTACTAGGAAAACAGCATAAGGATTAGCTGCCTTGTGGTTTTAAATGTGTATCAGTGAAGGAGATGGGGGGGTTGTTTTGTTTTTGTTTGGGTTGTTGTTTTGGTTATTTTGGGGTTTTTTGTTGTTTTTTGTTGTTGTTTTTGTGGTTTTTTTGGTTTGGTTTGGTTTGTTTTTTGTTGTGTGGTTTTT
>VWZN01000232.1:263856-290273 GCA_013396955.1 Regulus satrapa
AAAAAAAAAAAAAAGAAAAAAAAATGACTGTTTGGAAAGAATAAGTTAAATAAACTTGCTGGAAACATACAACCATTTGTTTCAATGAGTGAGAGAGAAGATGCAGAGATCTATTCCTCACCTGTAATCCCTACTGTTTTTATGTGCACTGAAAAAGTACTTCTATCAGCATGATGCCAGCCCATCATTTCTTAGATAATGATCAACATTTTTTCTGTTATTCTCTCCTTTTTAGGCCCTGATTCAGCAAAGCGTTCAGGTACATCTTTATCTTTAGGTTCTCTAGCAGCCTTCAGTAAAAGCATACAGTTTGAAAGTAAAGTGCTCTGCTAAATTGGTTCTTTCACAGAACTAAAGAGAAAGCTCACACAAGAGCAAAGCAGCTTTGCTTTCCTTCCAGTCACACTTGGTTTATTCACTTGCTCTTGCTGTGTACAGCTGTGGATTGCTGGCAGTGTGCTTGGATGGAATTTGCAGGATTCACAGCTTCAAAAATGAGATGTTCCAGCCTTTAGAACAAGCTTGTATAAACACAGGAAACCAAAGCCTCAATGTAAACAAAGGGAGGTAATACATATATTCACACCTGAGCAAACAGACACGCTCGTACATGCAGCAGCAATGCTCCAGCAGGTTCTACAGCATTCACTGTATCAGCAGACACAGCTCTTATTTCTGCTATTGCTTTTCTCTTGGCTTCATGATCAGAGAAGCACTGGGGCCAAGCCTTCTAGTTTTGCAGCACACTTTAAAACGTATGAAGAGATCTCAAAAGCTCTGACAGGGTCTCATTTATACTGAGCTAGCTGTATAGTTGTGCTCAGGAAGTGCAGTACTGAATTGAATTCCTACCTTAATTTTTTGTTGTTCATGTACTTTTTGTGTTTTCTGTAATTTTTGGCTGTAAGCGTGGATTTGCCAGCGTGGATTTGCCAGCTGTCTTGCTGAGATCTTGGAGGGAAGGAGATGTTTGATTTTTGAGGAGGCAATGCAATTTTAAAGTATATCCCATATATTGAAAGACGTGGTTTAGAGATTAAACCACTAAGTGATGTATAATCATAGAGATCAGAAGAAGAAAAAAACTTAGCATCACAAATATTGTGCCAAATATCGCTTGGGCACAAAAGAGCTGCCAGGTATCTCAAGACTACAGAGGGAGCAGGTTGCTTCATTGTAGTCTTTGCTGCCTCAGTGCCTTCCCTGTCCTGCCACTACCTACAGCAAGAAGCAGCACTACCTTCACTGCAGGTGTAAGCTGAGCCAGGCTGTGCTTCCTGCTCCCTTACACAGTGGCATGCGCAAGTCACCCCAGAGGTGACTCAGTCTTTTGCGGGCCACTCAGGGCCATCCTCAGTACCAAGTAAATATTGGTCCAGAACACATGGAGCCTTTCATGTCAGAGCACACGTGGCCAGCTAGTGTGGCAGACTTCTGGATTACCCAGGCTCACTGTCATCTCCTTAGATACGAATAGGCTGGCTTCTTGTATAGCCACCAGTTCCATTTACTACAGTGAGAGGTAGAAACATTGAGCCATAATCACAATTGGCTCAGACTTGACATACTCTTCTGTATGAGATTTACAAAGATTTAATGTTACTTCAAGAGACTTGCAAAAGTCCCTGAGGGAGTTCGTCCACAGGAGTTAGATTCCTTCACAGGATGCAGTGAAGTCAGATGGGTGCCTAATTCCCAGTAAGTTAGCTTGCACAGATATTTTTATAAGTCCCTCTCGGCACTATTCCCTCTTGTCTTCCTTTCCCTCTTCTCCTTCAATCTTTTAAATAAAGATAGCACTTAACATAAAGATGTGTTGCAAGGCTCTTCTCAGTGCCTATAAAGTGCTTTTAAACTCTGGCAGAAGTGCCTAAGTGTACAGTGTTCAGTGAAACTGAAAACAGTGGGGATTTTTATGGAGATCATGTGCAAGCTCTGTTCTATCTGATACATTAATCTCAAATTTCCCAGGTGTCAACGTCAGGAGGCTAAAAGATGGTGCTTATTCCCCAGGGCTCTCTCTGCCTTTTGGCACCGCAATTAAATCCCCTAAGTCTGATTCCCATTTCATCCATTTCTGCATGACTGAAGCAGGAGATGTGGTTTTAGCAGCAACATAGCAGAAGATATTTTAGCTAAAGCTGTTTAGATAAGTCTTAGTTATACTTTGTTATCTTCAAAGAAAAGGCAGATAATACATGACCAACCGCATTACAAACAAACAAAAACAAAACCAAAGAAAGCAGGGAAGGGTGGAAGCAGACAACTGACAAAAGAGTAATTTGTTAACAGAGAGATGAAATGCAACAACAGATTTGTTTATCAGACCACTCTGTTAACCTCTAATGCAACATTTCATCATTTGTAATTAAGCTTTCCATTTTGTTATTAGACCTTAATAGCTAAATTGGCATCTTGCAGACTAGTCCAGGAAATAGAAGCAAGCACAGGAGTTAAGGCACAATTCAGTCTCTTCATCAATACTCATCAGAAGCTGCATCAACCACCATTTTTCAATGTGGCTGAATTCTTGTTCCTTCTGGCTATGCTGTGCTGGTGAAGGAGGCCCCCTCACTCCTCCACCTGCACGCCACCTTCCCAGAACTGTTCACATTCATTTTTACATAGACCCCTTCCTGGGAGCTCTCCCCTTTCTGTCGTCTGTATAGATTTGCTTTGAGATCTGAAAGCTACAATGAGTTTATTTCAACAGAGATTGGTTAAGGTTATTGGTTAAGGATTGTGCAGTTAACAACCTTCTCTCCTGGCAGGATGTACAGATGAGCATTTGGTGACAAAAAACTAAGCCAACACAGCTGCAGTCGAGAGAGAACATGTGGACAAGACTTTGCTCCTCCATCTGCGCCCATTCAGTTGTGTAAGGTAGAGCTGCAGCATTCTTTATGCTCTATCCATTTCAGCAGGAGCAGGAAAAAGGAAAACAAACAGGAGACAGAACTTGAGCCAAAACTTTCCCTTTGCTACCACGCCAAAGGAAGGCTGGAGAAGGGTCTCAGATGTATGTGGCGGTTGTACAGTCAGATGGGCAGCCTGGGCTATAAATATTAGAGTGTGGTACTCAGCTTTAGTACAACCCGGTTGGAAAGGATTTTGCTCTGAGAGCCCCACCAGAGCACAGTGGCTGGAGAAATGGACTTGCATGCCGTTCCAGTTTGGTAGACACCGTTTGATGTCCCAGCTGAGGCTCCTTAGGGGAAATAGGAAAACGAGGGTCCAGCTTGTGAATCATGCCTAGTGTTAGCTGCCACATTGCCTGCCTGCATCAGATTTGCATAATTTTGCCCTTTCTCAATAGCAGAAGTGCACGCACCTGGAGGGCTTTGATGACAGAAGTACAAGTGCCTGGGGAATTCTGGCACCATCAGGGTCAGCTGGCATCTGAGAAGAGGTTCAAAGGCTCTAAATACTGAGCTTCGGGGTCCAAATTTTCTGTCCAGGAACACTGATCATATTGGCTGTTTTAATTCAGTGGTTGGACAAGTATTACTTCCATAATCTGAAAGTTGCTTTTCCACTTTGAGGAACCCACGCTTTTTCTTCAAATGTCACTAATCTATTAAAAACCCCATGTAACAGCCACTCATACTCTATTCCTTTATCCCATTCTTCCTGATGTACTTATTCTTTTAAAACCGGACAAATTAATAAAGCTCTTTTCTAAAACTCTGTTAACAGTCACATTTGGGAGAAAAAAAAGGCATCAAATTACCTAGTGCCAGGGCAGATACTATGTAAAACTGGTGTGTCTTACTTAACCAATGATTCTGTCAAACAAACTAGGTCACTCCATGACTGTCTTCCATGGGTTTCATGAGGTAGGGAAGGAAAAAAGTACTATTTTCTAATTGGAAACAGATTCCATCCTACTCCTCTTGAAGTTCATGTAAGAAATTATATGAATTTGAATAGTCATAAGAAAAAGGAAAAACCCATTGAGTAATAAAATATTATTTTCTGTCCAGTAAGAGGCTTTTACTGAAATATTATGGAGTATTAAAAAACAAAGATGGAAACTACAGAACTGCACTTGACATCTTTTTAAAAATAAACAGACATGTTTGGTTATTTGTAATCCAGTATAATCCACTGTGTAATACTTAATATTTTAAGAGAATTTTTCTTCCATTTGTTCTCAGCATGATTGGCCTGAAGCCAAAACCTTGTTATTTTTAAAGGCAATACTCCACTAAGGGTTTTGAATTTCTTTCATGTTGGCTCTTTTTATGGCATTTTGAAATTGATTGTGCATAGCAAATTCGTAAGAGGGGAAAAAACCCAAAAGCCACAAACAAACTATGGCAGCATCTCTCATGTAGGTAAACTCCTGATCTTCTTTCCCAGGTTTTTGCAGCCGGAGAAACTCTACAAAGTAGTTGCTAGGAGAAATAAACCTGTAAATATGGAAGAATAGTTAAAATCCTGCTTCCACAAAGCCAAAATATAACCAGTTCCTCCCTATGCCACTACCAGAGAAGGAGGAGCAGGTTCATTTCTTTAAACCCTTCAGAGCTGAGAGTGCCAGTGATGAAAGAACTTGCTTGAGCCTCAACCAGCTATAGTGTCTGGAGAGAATACAGCTTGTCTATGGACTGAAATCAGAGCTAGTTAATTTCATACATTTTTGAATGCACTGTTTAATGGTGTTTTAGTGCCAAATGATCAAGTAAATCAGTCTCTGCAAAAAAAATTGATTCTGCAGTAGAAGGTGACAGAGCAATTTTTCTCCAGTAGTGTTTCACTCCCTGGCAGAAGGCGTGCTTTTGCTCTGTCCTGGAAGTAGGCCTAGCAGATTGAGTTTACTAGAACTATCCTGTTCCTCCTGGAAACAACAGGTATTTTGTACCCCTACCACATCCTCCTTCCCATGACAGCCTCTTCCATCTGCCCTTCTCAATCTCAGCATGTTTCAGGCCTTGAATTTAAACATCCAGAATTAACCATGCCACATTTGAAAGTCTGGGGCCCAGCCCCAATGTGTATTAGGCGTTCCACTCAAGAGGTGTTTTGTCTCAAACAATGAAAACACATTGTACATTCAGATTGGCTTTCATTGCGTTTAAGCCCAGGTAACAGGCTAGGACACAGGTTATATTTCCAAATATTGTTTTGCCAACAGCAGACTAGAAACATGCTTTCCTAAAAGAAAATGTAATTTCTCCAACAATACGCTGCCTCCAAGAGCTGGGACTTTATTTAAAATAACAATTACTGCAAGACATGTAATGAAATTGCTAGTCTGATCATCTCGCATTCCTGCCCTACTCAGGCTTCTAAGGTGACATCCCTTTCTTCCTAGAACTTTCTGCAATGTAAAAAAATGACCTGCATGAGCAGCCCAATTCTCTTGTAAGATATTTGTATAGGCCTATAACCTCTGTTGGGGATTTCTTCTTAATTTGTATTCATTCGCAACCAGCAGAGAGAATGAAAAGTGTGGCAGGGAGAAACTCATTCCAGAAGCTCTGCAGCACCCTGCAGCTTAGCAAAGGTAATTTGTGTAGTTACAGCTCTGCTTTTATTGAACACATCTGCAGCAGTCATTGGATTGGGATGTTTCCTTTATGCCTCCTTGAGAGCTAGTACATGTCCTAGGTGGAAGGCTGAATTTGAGAAATGTTCATATAGCCTGTGACCAGCTATGAGAACACAAAAGTCCGATTACTTTGATACTATTAAACCACAGAGATACTATAATACACACACATACACACACACAAAGAAAGAGGAACAATAGAAAGGACTCATGGGTAAACAGCTATTTATTTGTTATGATCTCACCCTAAAGATTTTCACGTTAAGGCTTAATGTGGTTTGGTACAGGAGTGAGCTGGGGCAAGGGGTTGGAAATCAAGCCTATAAAAAACAGTAAGCATAAAAAATGGTATAAAATTTTGTTCAGATCTTTTTTCCTTGTCTAAAATAGAATTTATGGATTTTGCCCTTCTACAATTAGGATGAAAATAAAGTAGGATAAAACAGCCTTAAAGTGCAATTAGAAGCAATTCAGGATAAAAAGCTAATCATGACTAAACAAGTGCAGCTGCAGGCAAAAGGCAGAAGAGGACTGACCCACAGCCACAAGGTTGATTTTACCCAGCCAAGCAGATGAGAAATAGGGGTTAGATACCTGGAGTGTTCATGGGATACTGTCCCCCCAGAGTGGGTGAAGGAGATGTAGTAGAAGCAGAAACACCCTTTTAAATGCAGAGAGAAATTCTGTTTGACCAAACCAAAGCTGTCTGCCTTTTTTTCCCATCTCTCACAGGCTCTGAAATGCTCAGAAGCAAAATAGTGACCCATTCTAATTCTGATTTCCTTCCTGCAGTTTTGTGTTTTAATATCATTCCTGATACACCTAGCACTACAAGTATTATGTTCATATATACTATGGGAAACAAAAAGGCATGTTAAAAGTGTAGATTCCACACTACTCTACATAGAAGTCTGTCAAAATTTTGCACAATAGACCAACTGACAATTAATCTTCCTTTCACCCCCCAGCCACAAGCTGTGCTTACATCTCTCCACGTCAGAAAAAGCATATTCATCCATTATCTGTCTCTTTCCCATCCCACTCACCAAACAGCTGTAATAAAAAATCCCACCTTATAAATTACTTCAGAACACAAAGGGAAATATCTGCATTTTGTAAACTTGGCTAATTTAAAATGGAATGAGGATTCTTTCTCCCTCATGTTTCATGCTGGCGTATACTTTCTAGGACATCATATATTGTTATCAATTTACAGCTAGTATTCATCCAGATTACTACAGGGTCCTCCAGCAAATGCAGAAAAAAATTGACATTAAGAAGCCACACATTTTCTGTAGGGAGTCACCTTCTGCATATTTCGCCTGCCCATAAGTATGCATAAAAATGCAGCTTCTGGTAAAAAAAAAGATTGAATTCTTATCTGGGGGGAATGGAGGAGGAAAGTTGTACTATTAATAAATCCAAATGTTAGACTTTAAATATTATGCAGAGTTTAAGCAGGGTTGATATATTGTACTCCCCCTTTGAGAAGAAACGGCAAGGCAGGCCAGACATTGCCATTTTTTTTCTTGAAGACAACTCACTTTCTTTCATATGCTTATTCAGGACTCATTACTTGAGTGCCTTTTAAGTGGGAGGCCCCACAGGAGCTACATCCTGGCCCTTTCCCCACCATGTCAGTTCAATGGGTATGCAACTCCACCGAAGTGAAATGCTCTCTTTCCCAGTTTAGTTTTCAAGAACAGTGAGGCATGTTATTTTTTTTTTTTTTATGACTGAGAAAACCAACTTGTCTGCTACACCTTTTGGTGTAATTGGATATGAATAGGGATCCAGCCATCACTCCCAGATTCCCTGTATTTAGCAGAGGGTTTATTTAAGGAGCTGATAAAAGAACTTTAGAAGCTCCAGACATCATCAGGAAGGACACATTCCCTCAGACTTCATTGCACAGGAACTGAATTTCAGCAGCTCTGCTCACATACTTTGTCAGCCATGGGTGCATGTGCAAGGATGGTCTTGGATTTGGAGAGGTAGAGGCTAAACTGCAAAACCTAGGCTGGTGTGGTGACTACAGAGCTCCTCCAGACTGTCTAGGGTTTGTCAGAGACCACTTCAGGCCCCAGAGCATGGCAGGAAGCAGGGCTGCCTAAAGTCACCCTCATCCATATTTCCTTCAGGAATCCATACAGACTGCACCTCTGAGATGCAGCTCTGAATTTCTTTCAGCCTTGACTAATGAATTGACCCTGACTGTTTTGGCATGGTGTTCATCCCTGCGGTGCAAAACTGCTGAGAATAGGGACTGCTTCAAGAGCAAAAATTATCTTGTGACCAAGAGAGCAATCACAGCCCTCATGACTGCACACAGTGCCCTTCCCTCAGTGTTGCTCCGAGAGGATGGCATAGAGGAGGGACACCCACTCAAATCGCTTTCTGGGCTGGAACCCAACCCCTGCATTGACGGTCGGCATGTCAGAGTGCTGCTGGCATGAGATTAATATAAATGCTTGAAAAGGTGCATCTGAGGGGTGTGCCCTGAGTCTTCCTTGTCTGGCTTCCCCCCAGGATCACAGCTGGATAACCAACTGTGTCCCAGCTCTGAAGCACTGCCAAGCTGGAAGCCTCTTTGCTGCCACTCCTCTTTCTCCTTGCTGCTGCTTATTATTTTCCCTTTTTATACACTTCTGCTGCATAAAAATTGCCCATCTGACAGGAGTATTACATCCTTGTATGGGCACAGGAAGACACACCTTTTATGCAGAGCTGACAATTATAGTTTATTGTTAGTCTAATTACAATTTCAATAGTAAAATCAAAATAATTCAAACAGTTATTCCAAGTCCAGCTACAATTATGCTAATATTTATAGTTCATATTATCTAATTATTGCTAAATCCCATTAATAGTACAACCCAAATTGTTACTCACCAACCTCCTGGTATCTACTTCTTTTTGTTATATCACACTCACCTTTCTTATGAGTAGCAACAGCAAATAATTAGCACCTTAAATTCTTCACTGGGAAGAATACCTTTAGTCATGCAGCTGCTTGAGTTTTTTATGCAGTCTGTTAATGCCACTTTTTAAATTGGTGTCAAACTTTAGTTACCAGTTACTCAATTCAGAGGTGTTGGAAGAATATGCATGCTGTAATTTCTTTAAGATGAAGCGAAGAAATTTTAGAGTGAAGATGACACCAAAAATAAGCTGGATATTAGTCATCTGTTGGGCAATTGCTGATTCAGCCAAAACAAGCTTATGTACACTCAGGACCAGGCAAAGCCTGAAGTGACCTGTGTTAAGATAAAACAAAATCTGCAGTTCTTTTGGTAGCAATGCTAACATCTTATTTCCTAAGGTGCAGGGCTATAAAAGCTGTGCTCACATGGCTACTGCTGATAGTCTTGTACGTGTCAATGACATCAATGCTCATGTCAGTAAAACTCTTCTTACCTGTTCTTTTTCCAGCTACAACCAAATAAACTGCAGTCAAATTGTTCCGTGTTATTCCACCAAACACCTGAGGTTTTCTTTCTAGCTGGTCACATCCGACAGTCACACTTCCATTTTGAGGAACAGTGATTTGTGGTTTTAAGACTCCATCCTATTCTGGATACTAACATCAAGGAATCCCTTGAGCTATTCAGCTTAAAATTAAAGTTCATTTCCTGCTGACAATAGTAGGATTACGATAGCCATCATCAGTTTAGGTAGTAACGTATAGCACACAGGTAGAGGCTTAAATATATATGATTTCTAAAATACATGTGTGTGTGTATATATATATAGACATGTAAGCTCAACAATAGGAATGTGGTACTAAGTGAAAATGTATCAAATTTCTGACAAACTTCAGACTTTTATAAACAGAAAGGAATGAACATCTAAAACCATAAATCTTATGCTGAAGTAGAATGAATCTTGTTTTTCCTTATAGACAGACTGAATCTTGGGTAATCCCTGCTGCTTTACAAGTGCCCACACTTGGAAAACAGTCATGTTACCACCTACAAGCTAAAACAGCTTGCTGTAAATCAGAAGAAAGAGGTATTAGTTAGTGATTATAAGAAAGGAGAAGACGCAGATAATTCTGAGAAAGAATTCCCCTCACATTACCTGTGTGTACCCAACACTTGTGTAGTGGCTAATTAAATAGGAGAAATAATCTAATTTCTGGTTTAAAATGGTAAAATTATGAATTTGTTATGCAACTGAAGAAACAACATTTTGTCACAAGACAATTCAATAGATATTGTGTTGATAGAGCTAATAAACAGCTGGTGTAACCTCAATTTTGTTTGTAAACTTATCTTAAACCAGCAAGCAAGAAATGTCATAAAACTGTAAATGTCTTACAGCTCCTTTAAGAAGAGTTCAGTAAAAGCAAAGTTGTCAAAACCTATGTAGAAAAACCTTAAATCTTACAGAGTAATAAAAAAGAAACATGTATGTATTTATGAGTTTATCCATGTTATAATAATTTCTCAATTTTTTTTTTTTTTTTGTGTCCCTGTAGTCTTCTGTTTCTCCATTAGGTCTGAAATGTCAGGGTATGAGAGGCTTAAATACTATTGACTTGATTGCAGTAAGAGTTAGGTTTTTAAATGCCTTTGAAGGTCTGGTCTTTCCATTCACTTTCTATGTTCAGGAATGGTAGCTTTACAATTCTTGCAGAACTACAAGGAGAATAAATACAGTAAATATTATTAAGTGATCAAACTCCTTGGTAATTGAGACTATGTGGGTACCTTTGGTGAATAAACACTCCTGTTTGCAGGACAATTTGGCAATTTTCAGCTTACATCTATTTGCCGATAACTAGAGGTGAGAAGGAAACAGGAAAGCAGAAACTGGGACTTGAGGATCAAACCTAAGTGACCTTGACAGGAAGAAGGCTTTTATCTCTCCAGAAGGAAGCAGGCAAAGCTGATGACAGTCAAAATGCACTAGAAGCACATGTAATATTTAAGATATTGAAGTGGAACATATTATGAGTGCAAATAAGTCCAATTTTTAGAAATGTTTTAAATTTAATTAATTGCATTTTTTGTTGCATAAACATGGATTGCTCTGGATATAGTCAGCAAACATTTGGTCTCTCAAGTTAATTTTATATTCCAGTCATTTTAGCTCTTGTCATGAAAATCAGGCTAACAGAAATTTTGCCAGTAAGAGTAACAGTAATTGAAAGAAGCATAGTAGAGCTAAGAAACATTCCTTAAAAAAATAGGAGTGACTTGCTGGCTCTACTGACAAAATTCTTAACACTTTCACCAAGATTGAGGCTGATTGCCTCTGTTCACTGCTTTCTCTAAGAGTATCAGAGAAGTTTCGTTTTGGCTCAGAAAAATATACTTAAGATAATGGAGCCTTTCCATTAGTGGTTTACCCCTCTCTGATGTGAAGAGAAGCACCAGAAACTGTACTGGCACCTCAGGTGGTCACGTTTCTTTTCTTATTGGAAATAATTTTCTGGAGCATTAACTGCTATGGGAAACTGCCTCATTAAAAGGATTTTCTGAAACAGAAGTAAGTATCTCATGTCCAGATTAGTATCTCTTTGGGTTTTTTTTAAACATGGACATCTGTTTACAGGTCAAAAAGCTCAAATTATACAGAAATTATTTCTTTTAATTCTGCTCCTCCCAGACTACTTCTCTAGTGTTTTTGATCTTCACTATCAATCCTGGCAACTCCATGGAATTAATTTGGAATGAAAACCCAAACCTGCAATGAGCAAAGACCAGTTTTGCTGTCTTCATTGGCTTGCAGAGAGCAATGTTCTACTGAATCCTGGACTGAGGACAACCACTTGAATCATACGTTCTGTATTTTTAGGATTAGCTCCTTTAGTTGTCTAAAACATAAAACCAGAGCTGTCCTGGAAGCTTCTAATCCCCAATTTGCTGCATATGATGATCACATAGTTATTTAGCATTAGAAATATCATTAAGAGTTGCAGGATGGCTCCTGTTCCCTTACATGGAAAACAATAGAAAAGAGTCTGTCTGGAACAGAGATTAAAAATAAAGCACCGTATTCAAGTCTCCATTACACAAGGGGAAGATATAAGTAATTCCATTATAGGCTCCACTTGCAAATAACCCAAACTCTTTATATCCCAATGAGATTCCACATATAATTGCAAAGAATTTAGCAATACCAGAAACATTGATTGTTTCAAGTCAGATTGCAGTCTTTCCTCACTTTTGTTGATGTTTTCTTTTTTCTTCCATTCCTAAGAAGAAGCATTTTTACAGGGATTTGATCACATACATTTTTTTTGTTTCAATGGCCAGAGAAAACTCCTCCCCAGAGGAGTATGCTTTAACAATACAAGCGAAGGGGTTAGTCACCTGTATAGTATTTGATTTTCAAGATGGATGTATACGCAGCTGTATGAACCAAGAGAAAAAAATAAAATAAAATTGTCCCATTCCAATTTCCTCTGTATTTCTAATTAAGCAACTCATTAAGGTTTTTCAGAGAAATAGTGATGTAAGTGGCATTATTAAATACTTCAGAAGCTGTTCAGGCACAAGTAACATTATTCTTTTATACATTTTCATATTCTGAGAAACATAAAATTACTAGAAAAGATATATTAAAAGGCCCTTCTCAAAGAAGAAAGCCACCTCTCAGATTGGTGATTTGAAAAGCAAGTATGCATGTTTCCTATTCAAGAAACTTCAAGAGTTTCAGAAACATCACTCATTGTTCACAAAATCTCAGTTAAATAATGAGTCATCACAGCTGAAAATACACACTGAAGTGGTAAAGTTTATTGCCTCACCTGAAGTCACAGGTTGAGTGTAGCTGCTTCTGCCATACACTTGAACAATGAATAAATACCATCCTTCTGGAAACAGAATGTCCTAGTTGTCAAATTGCTAGAACAATTGCTAGAACATCCCTGCCAGCATGGCATGGTTTTTATTCACCCTGAATGAACCACAAGCATGCCTTATTCCCATTTTAATACTCATTATTCAGTCCTAGTAACTCTGAAGTCACTCAGAAATGGTCAGTCCCTCTTGCTGCTGCAGCTGCATCCTCATGCTGGTTCTCCTGGGCTATCCTCCTGGCTGTCTCCACCCTCTGCCATCCAGTCTTGCCCTGCTGGAGACGATCTGCTAGATCCTTAACAGGATCACAAGTAGGATCAAAAGATCTAAGAAGGGAGGCCAGCCCATCTTCATTAGCTCTCCTCTCTTTTGCTACAGCTTCTTAAGCTGTATAGTTAATAAGGGTAACATTAAGAAGCTTTTAGAGAATCTATAGTGTTTTAGCATAGCTGGTTACTATCATGATCAAAGAAATAACAAACCTTTTCATCAATAAAAAGACATGACCTCCTAATCTACATTTCTTTTAATAGCACATTCATAATGAAGTCAGTTTTAATGGGCATCTCTGTATTTTCTCGTTGACTTTTCCCATTGGAGCATATTTGTACAAATGGAATTCACTTGCCCACAGTGAGCGAGCATTGCAGGCATTTCTGGTTTGGTAGCACTCTGCACCCGTTTCACATTGGTAAATGGCCGTGAAAGTCTATGAGACATAAGAAAGCTCCTGACAATCAAATGTAAAGTCAAAGTTCAGCTATTTCTATCGTGCTCAGGTTCCAGTACCTTATATCCCACTTCATTTGTTTTCACCTAACTTCAGAGTAGGAAATTAGCATATGTTTCTGTCAAGAAGTCAGGAATGATGTACTGAGCACTGAGCCTCTAGCAGAGAGGAGGATGCAAGCAGCAGCTGTTGAACAGAAAACTGCTTAAGAAAGACAACTGCTTTGCTCTAGCACAGATTAAATGGGGCACACTCGGAGCAGGGGCAGTGAGGAGAGTCTCTGTAGTAGGGAACTGTGAAACGTAGGCAGAAAAGATCAAGGTCACTGAGAGGAAAAAAAAAAATTGAAGCCATCCCATTCTGGCTGTCCTAGAATTGTGAAGCTACAGACAGTTGTAAATAAAAAATAAAAGAATAATCTCTTTTGCACATAGGAAAAGTGCTTAAGTTCTGACATGTCTAAATTACAGTCGTGGAAATTCTGCTTACCTGTTTGCCCTCACTTGCTAAAATTGCCCCATTGTTAGAGTATCTGGCTTTCTTCTGAAGGAAATAAATCAGGATTTTAGCAATTAATATAATAGTTCATAACAATACACATTCTGCCCAAAGCACATCCAAAACAGCCCTGTCAAAGAATTTTTTTCACTTGTGTCTGTTATTGAACTGACTAATTGCTACTGTCAGAAATAGTCAGTCTTTGATGAGAAGATATGCCTGTGCCTATTGAGAAAGACACCTTACCTCCTCCTTTCTTTTATTCCTGGCTATGCATGTGGCAGTATAGCCTCTGCCTTTATTATCACACTACAATACTTGAGGGAGAACTGCAATGCCGCTAAAGCATCTGTAAGCCCAGATTTTTCTCTTGTGTTGGGAGAGTATTGCTGTCACTTTGGCTTTGAGTAATTGCTGACCAGCACAGAAAGAATCTGTTGCCTGTGATTCTGTCTTATTTGTGGGAGTTTGTGGATAATTTTCTTCAGTTAGCATGAGGGCAGATACCTAATAAATGGTAGGCTGAGTGTAGAATAAAGGAAAACAGGGTATATCCCCTAGAGAAACAGTTTTAAGGGAGAAGCTGACCAGGTTTAACTTTTAATGTAGCTAAAGATTTTTAATAGTTTCTTTTTTATTTTATTTTTTTTTTTAAAACAATGAAAAGCCTAAAATATTACTGATCGGTTCTAAGAGCCTGACCAGGCAACTTCCAAATTCCAGTGTCTAAACAGAAATACAGCAAGAGGTATTCGGACCGTGTAGTTTTTTTCAGTGGGAGACAAAGCACTTTAAATTAGGCACTTGGCGATCACCTAGGAGTCTAATACCTGGAGAGGAAAGCTAGAGTCCTTTTCAGTCTTTTCTTATTTTGATGCATAGTGTAGACTGAATTTCTTTTTGATGACACACCTGTTTTGAAGAGCCTGTTAGTTCTCTGTTCTAGCATACCTGAATAAATAAATAAATAAGGGTTAGGGAAAACCACAATCTTATAATTTAGTAGTAGCTTATTACATGTCTGAGAAGAACAGTAACTTGAACAACAAGATGACAATGCTGCAGTCTTATATCAAGTACTGCAACAAGAAATAAGATTTTCCTGCAGCATTTTCATGGCTTCAGGGTTATTTTGAGTACTACTGGAAGCTCTGGCTGTAGTTCCATGCACATGTGCTACTCTCTGCCATTAAGGTATTCATCAGGAATAAAAATTAGACGTATCACATATGCATAGCAGTAGGAGCACTACTGATTTGTTTTTCTACTAAACGTAGTTGATTGCTTGTCTGTTTTAGTCTTCTATCAAGGAACAACTTAATATAATTTACACTATTAGTCTGTACTCTCTGCTAGTCACATACCTGTCCCTGGTTTAGATTAGAGCACAGCATTAGCAGGGTGCTTGCTGCTGCAGAGCAACATTGAAATGCTGTGGAGGCTTGTCCCCATATCACCTGCAAAAGGCAGAGGAAGCTAGAAGCCTTTTCCAAGACCAGCTCCTGCTTTGTGTTAGTGCCACCCAGAAGTAGCTCACAAAGAGGACACAATCAGCTAGAGCTGTGTCTGTTCTTCCTCTCCCCTATCATTTCAGAGGTGACCAGCCTGTGATACATACATAAGGTTGCTGCTCTTGCCATCACACCCAGGGAATGTCAGATCCTTTTCCAGGTGCTTTCAGCTACAGTGTCCATACACCCTCCAGCTCACCCCAGCATCCAGCATTGTTCAGCAAAGCTGCTTGTGGTATTTAAAGCACAGGTAGGATGACTTGGACTTCCATCAGAAAGGAAGAATAATAACCTTGTGATTACAATACTGCAGTAAGCTTCAAGAATCTAGGTCCGGGTTCCAGCCCTTCTACAGATGTTCTTGAATGACCACAGAAATGTCACTTAATGCAGCCATACAATGAAAACAAGATTTTCTTTTCTCTGCCATTTCTCTGTCTTCGGTGTTGAGACTGATTTTGCACAGTGGATAACAGATACACTCCCAGCGTGGCTAACTACAGAGACTGAGAGTGGCATCTCTGGAACAAGATGATAATAAGGCTCTTTTTAAATGCCAGGTGGAAAAAAAAAAATAAAAATCTCTGAGAACAGGTAAACACTGTCATCAGTACACTCACCAGCTATTGAATAAATTCATACAGCCATCTTTGCCATGGCCATTCATGAACTTAATAAGGAGATACACATCTCACTTCCCCTCTTTTGTCAGTGTATGCTTTTGTGAGGCCTGGTGCTCTCACTAGGTCCACTAGGATTAAATCAGTTGTATTGTACAAAACCACCATGTTAATAGTTCCTAGTGCAGGATGGAGGTAGTAGTTATCTTAGTATTTCTGCTGCATTTAGTTATTTTTATAGTTCTGCACCTTTTTTCCTGCTGAGAGAACTGAATAAAAAAATTACTTTGAAAGACATTATAATCAACGGCTGCTGGCTGCAATTACATTGTGTACTTGATGTCTTCATAAAGTACCTCTAGTTTAAACCCACAAATCTTTCACTTTGAATTCTCTCTTGGCTCTGTTCTGTTTTGTTATTTCAGTGGTGTATTTACAGGAATGATCGCTAGAGTATATGGGTTTATATAACAAAGATATAAAAAAAAGTTATCAGAAGATTAAAATTTCATCAGCTTTCTTTACACTGGAAAAGTGACATTTTGTTCCATTTATGACTGATATTTACAAAGGCAAGCCTTGTGGACAATAAAGAAAAAAAGCATTTGGGTTTCAGTGCTGTAAGAGCTTATTCACACTTGAGAAAATTATTGGATGAAGACTTTCAGATTTAAATGGTCATAAGAGAGACATAATTGTAAAGTAAGCTCAAACTTAACAACGGCGTTTTAAGTCCAAGTCAATTATGGACAAATCTAGAGTGTTATATCTTCTGAGCACATGAACCTTAGCTATTACTAAGAATATGTAGCAAGAAATTTTTTGCTATATATGAAAATTATTAATATGATGTATTAAAATATATGAATATGACACTGAAAAGAAGTGAATATGATAAATTTGGAAGCTTCCATTTTTTGAAGTTAGCTGGAATACTTTTTTTTCTTTGTGCAACTAATGTCACTTTAACCTTTCCCCCTTCATGGTAAAAAAGTAATTTTTTTTGCAGATTTTCCTTAAAGACTTAATAATTTACTTGCAGTCTTGCCTCCAGGCTAGCAGAATCACATTCTTCATATTAGATAGGACGGCCCCAAGGACACTGTAGGGGCTTCTCTGACTCATTTAAATTCTCCTAAGGCTTTGGACATTGTTTTTTTGTCTTGGTTTTGCAATAAGGTAAAATCCAAGCAACAGACCACAAGATCCTTACCTGAAATGCCTCATTCCATACCCCAGATTGTCACACCTGATGCAGTAGATGCAGAAGTCACTATTTATCCATTTTTCTCCTTCCCTATTAATGCTTTCCTCACCTTTGGTTCCTCAGGCTTTGATAATGAGTGGTTCATGTCTTCCTGTGTAGCAGACCCAACAGGTTTAACACATGCACATGATGTTTGAGCCAGGGGAGAGTCCTTCCAGCAAGACTACATGGGAGAGTTCCTCTTGCTGCCGGGTCTCACTGGGAGAATAGGAAGAGACTCTCCTGCATAGGGAAACTGTGAATCCAGAGACTGCAGTCCAGGTACGGTCACTGGCAGTTGGCTCTGTAGAATTGTTTTGGATTTAAGCAGACTCAGTTTGCCTGATAGGCTTAATTGATGCTGGTTTGCTAAGCATCTAGAAAATTATGTCAGAATATTTTTCATGTGTTTCCACATCTACAAAACCAAATATGAGTTAGAGCTTCCAGGGCAGAACTTCCTTTTTTTCTTAAGATACTACTGATAAACACTTCATATCATGGTGGAGCCAGGGAGTAGTTCATAGCTTTCTAGCCGCAACTCTAAATTAGACCTGATTTGGGGGCAGTAAAAGTACATGTACTTGTGCATTCATAGTGTAATCTGCTAGAATGAGAGAGTAGGGTCTATTCTCTGTCATTGTGCATCTTTCTCTAAGAACTTAAGCAAACTCCATAAGGATAGAGGCAGTTTGTTGTGTCTTGTGTCACAGGAATAAATAAATAAATAAATAAATAAACAACCCTCAAGCCCTGAAACATTTCCCATGGTCAGTTTCCTATATGCTGTGCCAAATTGAATATTAACTTTCACCTTCTCATTCAGTTTCTGCACAAGAATAACATTACATTATCAGTTCTTCAAATCACAGTTATATTCATCCCAGTGTACTAATGGACCTTAATCCAAATCTACAAAGCTTTGTATGCAGGGCTCAAACAATGAAATCGTACCCCAATGAACAGGGAATAAAGGATCTATAAACTGGCATCTGTTTGAATAAAGGTTGTATCAGACACTTTAGACAGGTCAGTGGTTGCTGGCCTATTTAGAAGCTATTTAAAATCTAATAATCAGCAGCCCATAACAACCAGTATGCATAAATTAATACAGAAATGTAATTGAATGCATGGGTTCAGAAAAGAAATTATCCTAAAGTCCAGACTCTAGTACGCTTTATTGCTTAGAATTCCATATTCCTTTGAGCGTCTGCTGATGGAGTGAGTACTGTGGGGCTGAACAGAAAGGAATGAGGAAAAGCTGTTTTCCCTCTCCTTGCTGATGCCTCTCATAGGAAGGCTCTTTGCTACTCTGGTTTATTTAACAACCAGCTGGGAAGACCATTACAACCATAGTACTGAGCAGGAGCAAAGGTGGAACCTCTTGAAGGCTCCTCATGACAGGAATCTCTACCTGATGCCTGTCACTGCCAAAAAGGCATCTCCGGGGCAGGGCTTCCTGATTCATAGGACTAACTCCAATGGATGCATTTCCTTTTTGATTTATAGTTGAAATACTTGCATATTTCTCTGGATGGATGTAAATTTGAACTGAGTTCTCACATTAAGACATTATATTAATGAAGTATTGGAGAGGGTGAATAAAAAGGCTGACTATGACTACTATCACCTGGGGGAAATAACTTTGAAATTGATATTTATAGTGATTAAGCAATTTTCTGAGGTTTAAATCTTTCAAAGAGGAATGAACATAAACTTCAGATCTGCAACTCATCACACTGAAGAAAGTTCTGTGGCTGCAAGTGACATTGCTTTTATTTTAACAATGACCATATCTAAAGTTAAACTGGGATTATTTTTTTTTTAAGCTTAGATGTGCACTTTCATTCTTTTCTTGTAAAAAGCCCAGATTTGCTATATATTTGAGCTGGCAGAGCTAAGCCAGTTGTCTGAGGCTGTTGTACACTAAAATTGTTTTTCACTCTTGACAGTTGATTACACAGCAAGTTCCCCAGCCACCTGACCAGCTGATGGTTCAGAGAAATGCCATGTTTAAAGTGCCTCTTTTTACCTGACTTTCTGCATTGTGAAGAAAACAAATTTTAGCTCCCCCTCCCCAGGTCCCATCAGTTATACTTGCAACTCTCCGCTTAAAGAAAATAATTCTCCCTGGTGAATGACTTGTTTTCAAAGTAGAGATTGCATGAGAAAGAATTTTCATTGCAGAGACCTCTCTGAAGCGTGAGACTCTAGGACTGGAGCACAAAATGGCATTTAAGAGCTACAAGAACTTACTCTACTAAAAGCTCTGTTCAGAGTGTAGTGCTCTGTCCTTTTCATTCACTCTACTGAATTTTTCACTCTGACCCATAAAAGAGTAATCAGCATCGATAGGGCAGAGACACCCTGGATTCAGTTGGTACTTACCCCAGTTGCACACAAGCCAGGGTCTGTAAAGGTGTGTCTCCTCTCTTGCCACTCACAGGGAAGCTGCTGGGGCTTAGCTGCTCTGCTGCATCATGAAGGCTATGCAGTCAAGAAGGACATTACGGGATCATGCCCTTATTTCAGCATTTTGGACACATCTCTGCAGGGAAGAGTAAAGGGCCGTATTTCACAGCTATGATATCATTCTTGTAAGCTATAATTCAGCATGAGCCACTATAAAATCTTTCCCATGACATCAGAGCTTTGAAATATAGCTGACTTCAAGTGCAGAAAATTCCCTCACAGGAATAATTGTTTCCTGGCAATTGGTGTTTGAAGGACTGATCCTTTAAAAGGCTGGCACAAATCCCATCTGGGTAATGCTGCTCCAGGCAGCACTACTCAGGAAATGTTATGTGCAGGAGCAGAGGTACGGAGCCCCACCACAGGAACTGGCCATAGAGGTGGATGAGCACTAGAGGAGTCAGTCAGTGATGATTTTCACTCCCTTATGCCTCAAAAATCCATGCAGACCTGATTAATAGCAAAGTAGTAGGTTTGCTCATGTGCTGCACTCCCTCCATCAGACCCTGCCTCCTCAGTCAGGGAAGACATATGTGCACAGCCACAACCGCTGTCTAATCCATCTTTCCACAACTGCCCTCCAAGCACAGGTCATTCTGATGGAATGCCCATCCTGATACACAGCAGCTCACCAGCTCTGCCCCTGCTTGGGACGGTACTTGTTAACTCAAGTTAACTCACCTGGACAGGTCCCGACATCCCCCCTGGCAAGAAAATGGAAGTCAGAAATATGGTATGAGACAATTTCCTCTTCTATATCACATGAAGGAAGATGTCCACTTGAATACAGTCCAGTGAGAACCAGGGTAATAATGGATGTTGTCACAATCATAAAGGACGGATGGGTCAGATGGGTAAAGAAGGAGGAGAAAAAAGGCTGTAGACATGGAGAGGTTTAAAGCCACCTCAGCTCTCCCTAGCCTCGTGCCAGAATCTGCTGCCTGTGATCTGCTCTAGCAACCAGCGCACTAGTTTGTCACTGCTCCATCAGTTGCACTGAAAGCAATTGTTGAACACATTTTAAAGCTTAGTCATGCCAGCTTTTCGTGCTCCTCCTCTGGGAAGGTCTTTTTGTGAACGCAGCTCTGTTCTTGCTGTTCTCTCTGTGCGTATGGTTATGTGTATGTGTGAATGCACCCAGGGGTCTGTGTCTCTCTCACAAACTCTCAAAGCTGTGTGTCAGCACAACTCCCATGACCTGCAGGATAGAGTTGTCTTTCCTTGGATAATAAGAAAGCTAACTACAACCCTTCCTTCTTCTCCAGAAGAAAGAACACTGTGTCAGAATTAAATGTACTATTTACATTCTTCCTCTTAATGCTAAAACTCTTACTTCTTATCACACAGAAGTTACCTCTTAACGGTATTCTACCTTTTGAAACAGTAGAATAATATTGTTTGAGAAGTCCTGTTCCATTACCTACTATTCATATCAAAGCTAAGTGGTATTTTCTTTGTAGAAAATGATTTACTTCAAGGAACTCTGAGAGACTTGAGGTTATTTAATACAATTTATTGCCAAGAACAACAGCTAGAAGAGTAGCTAACCCAAGGCATTGCAGGGTGCTATAAGTCCTTCAGCATAGCTTAAAGGCTAAATTCTGTCTAATGTGCACCTTTAAATAGACAATCACATATTATTATAGAAGAAAAAATGGTCTGTGATGTAGAATATGATCCAAGTAGTGTTTCATGAAATGCAATGAAACAAAGAAAAATTTTCTCTTCAATTTCAGACCGATTGTCAGTATAGTCGGATTGTCATTCCACAGTCTTTATTTACAAATACTGAGAGATGCTGTATTGAATTTTGAGCGTTTCAGAATGATTTATTGGGTTATGATCAAAAATAATTAAAAAAAAACCTCAACTTTTTTTTTAAAGAGCAAATTAAAATTAATCAAATTATCCTTCTCTGAGTTTATAAATCTGTTTGAACTAAAAACTAGATAAAGTGTTCGCAACAAAAAATATATATTGTGGAATTTGTTTGTCAACTAATTCTGCCTTCTTCAATTTCTAAAATGTTCCAAAGCTGTTCATTAGGCATTTTGTATGACTGGTTACCTGAGATACATAGTATATTTTCTTCATTTTGGATAGAAGCTTTCAGCTTTCTTAAAAACAGAAGAGCTGTCCACAGTACTCTGGGGTACTGTATCTGTAGCTTTTTGCATGTTGAAAATTATGTGGTATTCAGAGATAGGGATAATTTTTGTCATTATTTTTTAGATGCACTGATATTTAGTATTCATAATAGTAGGAAGCAGTAGCTAGTAAAAACTCAGAGGTAGCAATGAATTAGCTGCAGTTTGTTTTCTATTTTTAGAAATTATTAGTGAAAGCATTTAGATATATATAACCATGTATTTAAAGATTTAAAACTCTGGCAGTAGATAATGAGAAAACAAAAAGTGTCCACTTCATTTCCTATGCAATAATAAGCAGGTCTGTTATGTGTGAGATATTGACAAATACACACATTTATTTCACTAAACTGTTAAGCCAGGCCTTTCTAAATGGACTCAAAGGCAAACCTCCTTAAATGTGAGAGAAAAATCCTGGAGTTTAGTCCAGTCTCTTCAGTCCATAACTATAGCAACAGAATGCCTCCTGGGAACGCAGTGAGCAGTTTTGCTAGCCCTTCTTTAATGTAATACGGTAACTTCATCAAGATCCCTAATCAGAAAGTAATCAGTTACACACCAAAGTTCAGGCAGTAAAAAGAGAAATTTCTGGCTTGCCTTTATCGATGAAGGGAAGCAAATGGGGGTAAAGGGGGCCCACACACACTCTAAATCCAAACATCCTGACACCTTTCCCATACTCGACATAGATTCACTCAGATCATTGGAAGGACCGTTTGCAACATTTTGAATTAGAAACAGCCCAGGTTCTCAACAATCATTATTACTCTTCTACTTCATGGAAATACTTGGTGCAGTGGTGCCAGTTATGTGCCTTTGGAAATGCTAAAAAAGTTGTTATTTTTCTTTTCAGAGATCCTTTGAGACTGCAAAGACTATTTAAAGAAGGAAGACGGCATGAGATTGGATTTAGTTCAGTAAAGTAGGTTAATTTGAGGACAAGACAAAAAAATCATTATTTAGACCTTCTTGTGTTGCCGTGATGAGAACTTATCATTGCTTCTGGCTGCTGTTTTGGGCTGGTCAGCCCCACCAAAGTTTATTAACTCCGTTATCCAAAAGGACTAGTGGCTTTCTAGAAAAGGAAAATGTTTTAGTGTTGTCTGGAAACAGCAGGCAAGACCTCCATCGTTCCAAAAGGAGCTGGATGTGGAATCAGTTCTTTCTATTGGAGGAATACACGGGAACTGACTACCAATATGTTGGCAAGGTAAGTTTCTTTCATATGCATCTATGTTTTGATTTTAGAAGCACTGGAAAGCCAGCAGTAGCAAGTAGGGAAGAACAATGCCTGCTAAAAGTTTTACTTCCTGTTCCTGTGTGCCCAGGTTCTGCTGAGGAGTAATTCAGCGGAAAGGTTAGTCTGCTTCTGCTTCAGATTGTAATTGACAAGTCTTTATTTAACCAGGAAGTCCCATGGCTAATCATTGCAAATTCTGTTAAAGATTTTGCATTTTATTTTGTGTCTGGAAATAATGCAGCTTAATTATAGGCCAGAATTTTAGCTTTAAACTGGGATATTTGTTCTCCCTTGTGCTCACTAATTTTGCTGCAATCAAATTATATAAACCAGGAGAGGTTTAGATCCAACTAAGTATTCACAGTACCTACATTTTTGGTGAGAATTCTCTCTACCTAGCCAAAGGTAATTGTTTCCATTTTTACTACCCACTGCACACAACAATGCTGCAGCCATTTTCTGATGAGGTTTCATGGTGCCACTGAGGACTGTGTGACATGACCTTCACACCACCAGCCGTGCTACTACAAAGTATGGTTCAAGCACACTGTGCATATACACTAAAAAGCAACAGGCAGCTGAAAATTTCTAATCTCAAAGCATGCTGTCAGTTGGGAGAGGATGAAAAAAAACTTTTTAAAAATAAAAGTCACAGCTTAACTCTGAGAACATCAGTCTCCCTGAGCAGCAGACCCCCATGTAGGTAGCAAACTTCATGTGAACTGTAGAGCTAATGCACCTGTGTTAAGAGCCTAAAGAGTGTCTATGCTGCCCAAGGTGCCACAGTCTATAGGAATACATCTTGTGGAATGCAAAAACTATATTACTGATGATGACATTCAAAACAGAAACAATACAGCTTGGTTTTCCAAACTAAAATGGGGTTGTATCTGATCTAGTTTGATCTCTCAAGCCTCTTAGCAAAGGCTGCAGATCACAGTGGTTTGACATTTTATCTCCCTCTGCAAGCTTCTGAGCATTCCCATGAGAGATGGTGGCTGCTTTGCTTGCCTGCCAGTCAACTGTCAGTCAGAGCTGGATGCGACACTCCTTTCCTGCTAAATGGCTGCAAGGCATGATTCAAACGAAGAGCTACTCAGCTGGTGTAATACTCATAGAACCCTAGACAAGATAATCAGCATTCAGGAAAGGTACCATTGAGCCCAATCTACTGGAAAAGGCCAAAGGCAGAGAATCCTCAGAGAGAAGAAGTAGAGAAGGAAGATAAGAGGGTAAGAAAAGATAGCAAAACAGAAGAGAGTAAGAGGAAAGAACCAGAAAGAGATGGAAGGAATGGAAGCTTTACAAAGAGGAATCAAGATGAAAAGGAGAGGGAAATTACATTAAATGGGGGTGGAGGATAAGAGTTGGGAGAAAGATTACCTAAAGAGAGCAAAAACAAAAACAGAAGATGAGATAGTGAAGGAAAAAAATCAGCAGGTATGAAACATGGAATCAAGGACAAAGAAAAGGCAACAAATTTAAAGATAGCAGTCCTCCACACACTCTCCCATTTCAGTCTGCTGAGGATGCTCAGGGTAATGGGGATCTTTTTGTTCAAAGATAAAACATATCTCATTGTCACTGTGAATGTTGGCATTAAATCTGCTCAGCCCCCCACTCTTTCCATTGCAGAATTAGAGTTGAAGTTATTGACTTCAAAGGGATTGATGGGGAAGTAAATATTCCTGCAGGTTAAGTTTGCTGACAGACAGTTAAAAAATGGTCTAGTTGGACTAGAGAACCGAGACAGTTTCAAAAGGAGTCAGAGAGAGAAAAAAGTTTCTTATTTTAAAAAGTTGTTCTTCCACCTATTTGTACTTATCACACTTTGTTGTAAAGCATAGAAACAACACATCATGTATAAATGTCATTGATTCCATGTTCCTAAGCCATTCACAAGTGGCCTTTCACACATCTTTCAAATGCCAGAAGTGCTCACACTCTTGTAACTGAACAATTAGCCAAGAGGCATGGAAGAGCAGCCTTTTATTATTAAAGTTGAGGACTGGTGTGAGGGGAAATGATAGAAACATCTAAATGTCTCCAAATTGAGGTAACCAGGCAATTTAACTGAGCAATTAAACTTGATTGATGTAGGCAAATGAGGATAATGAACATTTTTATGAAGCTTTTTTTTTTTTTCTCAGAGGACAAAATGTTAACCTTAAATATGGACTTAAAATGGTAGGAATATAAAGAAGAAATGTGAACACCAAAGTCTTTTAAAACAATAGAAATATAGTAATATAAAGGGGAATTTTGTTCATGCCTTACTGTATAAACAAGCAGACATTAATCTTCTGGGGTTTTTTTGTTTAGTGGTTAAAGCTGGTGGGCATTAACGTCATAGCCATAAAAAGAAAAGATTCTATATAAGCTACAAAAAAAAAATCTTTTACTCAGGCTGGTTTCACTTTTTTCTTTTCATTTTTTAAGATCTGTTTAATCCAAACATCTACATCAAAATGTGAGATGCAAGAAGTCTGTTGTGAAAGATTCTAAAAACACAACATTTATTTGGATGAGCTGCCCAAATTACTGTTGTAAAATCCTGTAACTGTTTAGACTACAAAAAACACATTTTCATCATGGTACTTTGAAAAAGTAGGGAAAGGACAATGAAAGAGTACACATTCGGGTTTGGGATAATAAGAGAGAAAGGTAGTTACTCTGAAGACAGAGCTCAAGGCAGTAGAAGCCAATTGAAGGCAGTTGAAGACATCACTGTAGCATCATCTGAGTCACAGATCAGAGCACTGTTGCTGTCTATAGCTTGTATACTCTTTATTTGTTGAACCCAGAGCTTTCCATCTTTAGGAGTTAATTGTCCAAGCACATATGAAACCTTTTTTTTTTTAGCCATGGGTACTGTCAGCTATTAAAAAGTGCTCCCCAGCTTTGTATGCCAGACACTTCATTGTCAACCAGAACATGCAGCTGTATCTCACTGAACAAGGATGTGCAGCTGCTAACAAGACACTCACAGTGTTACAAATGCAAGTTGATATTTGCTGTGGTGCTGAAACCAGATCGATCACTCTGTTACCTATCCTTGTACTCCAGAATTTCATTCCTGTGTATTTGTGAAATAAAGTCTTTTTTAAAAGAGTTGTAATTCACACCTCCAGTCACCCTAGTCTCAGGCCTAATAATAAGGAACTTTTCTTCAAGTTCTAGACTGGAATTATTCATTGCACTGCTGAATAACTTGTGAACTATACCAATGCATCGAAGTGTGACTGATGGGCACAGTGACATTTTAACCTGAAGATATCTTTTCTTCTGGTTCAGAAATTATAGCACTTGGCAGGGACTCAGTCCAAAAATAAAATAAAAGAATTACATGAGCATCAAAGTAGAGAAGTGTCCAGCACTACTACGTAGCCAAAATTGCAACATCCAAGTTGGGTTTTAAAAGAAATAAAGTTGTACATGTGGTTGCTTAGTACAATTTCAAAGGGCTGAGGTGAATGCGACTTTAAATCATAGCTAAACAATGAAGTGGTAGTGCAACTGTATATAAAAATATGCACAGTGTTTTCTAGAGATCTTCAAATATTTAAATAGGGGCAAAAAAAAACCCCACA
>VWZN01000232.1:292831-328609 GCA_013396955.1 Regulus satrapa
AAAAAAGAGTTCTTAGCCCCTTTTCCCTCCCCCCACCCCCCAGATTATATGATTAGGTCACCTGCCTCCCTCTTCAATAGGCCTAGTACTTGTCATTCTCTTAAAAAGTAGAGCAAATGGTGTGGCGCATCTGCGCTTCCATTATTCCTCATCCATCAGTCATATTTTATGTTCCACCACTTGACTTTCCCAAGTGCCCTTCATTTCTATATTGAATTGCACACACATACATATACTTGTCTTGTATTCCTCTTTGAAAGATTTACTGCTGCTGATAGAAGTTCTCTGTATTGTTGGTCTCTGTGGAATAAAGATAACTCTGTAATGAGGAACAGCTGAGAGAGGTTAGAGGCCCAGGACAACAATCCAGAAACAGCTTGCAGGTTTTAAACCATCATATCGGGACTAAGAAAGGAGATAATGAGCAATAGGTGGGATGGGCAAGGATGTTATTCAGAAAATGAAAAGGCAGGAAATACAGCCTGGTTAATGTTTACGATCATCATAATTGTGAATCTGCTTGGCATCATCCTTGCATCCAAATATATTACACAATATAAGAGCCTTACAACCATCTGTTTCAAACAAACCGTATTTCCCTACATGTTGGCACATGATGGTACTTACAGTGTGACAATACAGAACCTCCTCCCCTTCTTCCCATTCCACCTACAGAGGAATGCAAACCCTGGGACCCTCAAGGCAATATTTATGTTTATTCTTATTTTTCATTTTTGTGTCCCAGACAAAACAGTTTTGTTTTCCACATGCTAATTACCTACTCATACCAGTGCTTACATTTTGGATCACATCTTTTCACAGATGATCCTGTTCTACTCTTGTTAGCAGTCTGCACATACTCCTGAATTATGTCTCTAGACTTCGAGCTATAGAAAAACAGCTGAACATATTAATCTTCTTCTCTAAGGGGAAACTACATGTGAAGTTCATGCTTCATTATGGATTATTTAGATCACTGTTTTTTGGAGCTGCAATTACTATTTTTTATTTGTTTGTATAGCACAGTAGCATTTTTACTATGAAGCTGCAGCATCATTAATATAAATTTTGAAGGCTAGGGACAGCTAAAAAATAAAATCCCTCTTTCAGGCCTAAGACAACCATTGTTACGTTACTCTACCATTTGTTGTTTACAGTTGACTTACCAAGTATAGTAAACCATAAAGCTTAGAGAAATCTCTTTATTAAATTAAACAAATTGTCTGTGCCTCCCTTTTCTTTTGCTCCCATTTTCCTCGATGGTGAACATCAGTTCACAGTGGGGCAGCAGCAGGTTGAGAGCTGTGGCCAGTCAGTGTAACATTTCAAAACACAGACTGAAAATGTGTTGTGATGTGAATGCCTACTGTTGATCCATATGCGCTAATGCAGACTGTGGCTTGCTTTCACCATTAATGGGGTGAAAGAAACCTCAGCATGCACTTGCAAGTACTTCAGGATGCAGTGAAGCTTGTAGTTGTCACAAAAGTCTGAGGTGGCAGATGAAGGAAAGGAAAGAATTGCCCTCTGGAAGGAAAAGGAAAGGAAAAAATATCATTCCTTTTTCTCCTGTCTTCTAATTTCATAAAAATACCCACCCCAAACCAGGAAAACAAAGGTTGTAAAGAAATAAAATACTGAGTGAGCTAGGAGTTAAAACTTACATTAAAGGACAGGGGGGGAACATTAGCAAATGTTTATGTTAGAATTATAATTCCCACTGTTTTCTTGACAGAGTTGTTTATTTTGTATCATTTGATGAAGACTCCAGTCCTTCTCCCCAGCTTGCTTATGTCATGTGGTATGGGGCAGAGCTCCTGGAGAGCTCAGCTGAAATGGCCTCTCTTTTTAGAAATATTGTCCCCCTGGAATTATTTCATACTTTGTCTCTTTGTGAAATATCAAGTAATATTTCACATTAGATGTCTGCTGGAACAAAGGAGGTTTAAATGTGTTTCACAGGCTTGCATAATAATAATTTCGTCATCTTTAGCATATTGGTCATTCTCTGCCCATTCTATATCTTCATGTTGGAAGGCGACATCAAGTTCAGTCAAATCATTTGTATAACTTTTGTGTTTAGCATCATGTATCATGAGTTAGTGGAAGATCACGTTCTCCCCAAATGACAAAACCAAACAATTTATGTGTACCTTTGGTTCTCTGACATACTCCTTGTACCTAACAGCCCTTGCAATCAAGCTGATCAGGGCCACTGGCAGAGGATTTAAAGGGCATGCAAACTGAGGTGTCAGAGCATTTATTCATAGTTCCTTTCCACTTCACGTAGTTTTACACATTTCAGGTCAGTTGCTTAAAGCACTGTTAATGCTGCTTGCCACGGGTGAAACTACTCACAGAATGGGAATAACATAATTCCTGTATCTTGGGAATAACAGATGCCAAGGGGGTTGCTGGCAAAGAGTTAATACCTGTGGAAGAAAATGCATATTTGTGGTATTTCTAAGCTCAGATGAGTTTATAGGTGACTCTGATGCTGCCTGCAGGTAGATCCTGTCAGGATCTGCACCATTCACCTTATAAATATCTGTGTTTTTATCTACAGAAATATTTTATGAACAATTTCCTTTAGAATTTTTAGACTGATCATATCACAGCAATTATATGTGCTTCAGAGAGAATTCTTTCCTTTCATGAATACTAGATATTATATAATTAGGAGAGCATTGACACGGGTATTCTCACCAAAAGAATTCCAGGTTCTTCAGTGAAAATTAATTTGCATTCCTAGATAGGCTATGCTGGATCTTGAACCTAAATTTGTGTGACTTTCCCTATTTTCAGAATTTCAGTATTTCTGTAGGGACTGAAATAGTCCCTATTTTCAATACCTTCCCCAAATATTGTTGCTTTTCATATATTATAGAAAGAAAAATTTCATCACTGTCACTATCCTTAGATGCTTTTTTTTTTTTTAATGGAACTGTGTCCAATTTACTTAAAAGGCTCCTGATTTATTGTTTTTTCTCTGCTGTGGATAATGCTTCACTCTACCAGAATTTTCTGCCTGACTCAAGGCTCTTTGGGCCTGCGGGCAAAGTGCCATTCCATATCCCTGAGCAGTTCTCCTTTATTCATGACGAATGGGCCCAGCATAACACACCCCCTGGTCAACTCATCAATCACCTGGGTGAAGAAGTTGTCTTAGGACATTCTGCAAAAACCTGGGTTGCTTGCACACAGACATATTGCCCTTCCAGCAAACATAAGAATGATTAAAGTCCCCCAAGAGTACTATGACCTGCAATCACAGGGCTTCCTCCATCTATCTAAAGAAGGCTGCATCTGCTTCATCTCTTTGAGCAGACAGTCTGTGGCAGATACCTAATATGATGTTTTGTGTTGGCTTGTCTTGCCATCCTCAAGATCTCGATTTGTCCCCTGTTCCAAAGCAAAGCTCCACCTACATGTGCTGATTATTTGCTAATCCACCTCCCTTGCCATCCTGACCTGGCCTCTGTAAAGATCTACATTCTTCTGCAGTGTTCAGGTCACATGAGCTGTCCCTTCAAAGCCTCGCGAATGGCTCTTTGAGGAATACTTATTTGAAAGAACAATCTACTCAATACCAGACTTGTCTAATGTTTCCCATAAACATTTCTTTATTTGAGGAGTCTTTCTCAAAAGAGTCCTGTTGAAAGATAAATGTGTGGCCTTTTATATGCCATCTACTGTCTCACAAACCCTTGATTATCTGGTTATATAACACAAACTTCTGTTTAGAAACAGAGTTGGACAACATTACAGAATGGAAATATTTCTCCTTTTTCCAGTTTCTGACCTATAGAACTAAATTACAGGGGCATGAAAACAGATTAAAGACTCAAACTTGTGGTTGTCACTGAATGTGAGTTCTCATTTGTTTTAGCATTTGTCTATATTCTCCCTTTTCCATCCCCCTTCTTTCTCCTTGACACACACACTTTTATACAGCATATAAAATTCATACACACATTTCAGGGTTTGATTGTCAGCATCGAGCACTCAGAATATCAAAGGGTCACCTTTGTCAGTAAGCAGAGGATGAGCATTTGCTTTCAAGCACATCCATCAGGGAGTAGTCAGAAGCTGTTACTTGCCGAAGAAGCCTGATGTTTTATTCAACTACAACCCAGTAAAAACATTTCTGGATATTAGGCCAAGAGAGTTTTTTGTTTTGTTTTGTTTTGTTTTGGGTTTTTTGGGTTTTTAAAATTTTGATTTGTTTTGCTGTTCATCTTTCAGATAGATTCTCCCCTACCCTCTCAGGAGAATAGAGGTTGCCGTGGAATTCAAAATGTATGTGCTCATAGACCTTAATTAATGTGCTGTATTTGCTTACAATTTCATTATGAAGCATTTTTTTAAAGTTCATGATTCCAAATAAATCTTTTTTTAGTAATTAAATAGATAATTCTGACCACTGATAAAGAGTAATCAAGAGAGTCCTTGTTTAAATTTCCAGAGAAATCAAAGATAATTAAGGCTGGACATATAATACAGACCTATTTCACTAACTATACACATCACATAATTTAAAGACTATGGTACATACACTATAATTATTATAGAAGTTCATGTTTGTTGAATATACCCTTTAAAAAAAACCAAACAAACACTTTTCTCCTAATCTCAACAGAATACCTTCTGCCATCTTCTACTGTATGAATTTCCTTTTCTAATTGACTAATGCAGTACAGGACAGAAGTCCCATTATAGTCAATGGAAGGATATCAGGATATTGGAATTAATTTCCTCTGACTTGGAAAAAAGCTGTCAAGAAAGCTGGTGCTCTTGAATTGTATGCACAGTTCTAATTGAAAAATGGGGTTTAGGCATGCATCACTTTCTGAACTCATTGTATTCCCCTTGAATGTCATCACAAGTCAGGCACATTATTTTCTTTAGCCTCTCATATGAAAGCACACATATTCCTTTTCCAGGAATTTTTAAGACACCTCAAAATGCTACTTTAACAAATAGAGCAAACTTCAGAGTGCAGAAACCCCTCTACATACCTATCTGAACCTTTGGTGACAGCAACCTTCAACTGGAGGATAATAACAAAAATTATTTTGAGAACAATTAAATTTTCTACGATTGCAGCTGCATTAAAGAAAGGCAATCTGCCCCGCCCTCTAAATACAGCAAGCTGTGGCAAAGCCACGTTATTGCCATTCTTGATTCCAGTTAAATGATACTCACTCTTTCCATAAACACAGAACAAATTACACCCAAGGTTCTCAAATCATGTTATAATCATTACATACAGAACTGGACATTGTTAACATTTTACTGCAGGGAGAATGAAGAAGCATCAAATAGTGATCTGTCTAAGAACAGACAGGAAGACTGTGACAAAGGCCATATTAAAACTTGACAGTGTATTTGTGACTACAAGCCTGTCGTTCCCTTACATGTCTTGTGTTTTTGTGGAAGAGATACTCTTAAAGGTGGCTCACTCCCTTTTTGTAATTTTTTAGTATACCAAGAAAATCACCAGTGATGTCTCAAACTAAGTTTCCCATTTAGCCTTTAAGACTCAGTGCTTGAAGCCAATGACTGTTCAGTTAATGTGGTAGATTTGGGGTGCTAGCAGTGACTGACTCCTAATGGCTTGTACAGCTCTTTCAAGTATTCAGAGGCTTTAATTTTCATTCCTGATCACTGAATTGTATACACTAGATAAAATATTTTTAAAAATCTATTCTAATATTCTTCTCAGCTATTCAAGACAGTTTTCTTAGTACCTGAGCTAGGTTGTCCAGAGAAGCCTGGAGCTGGCTAAGCCATTAATACTTTTTAGTGAGTTAATGCCAATGTCTCAACTAAAGCAAATCTTCATGTCTGCCAGGTCCTTTTGCTACCCCACAGTTTGAAAACACTGGCAAGAAGAAATAGTTCTTGCTCTGACAAAGAAATCCAGATGTTTAAATAGATGGACCAAAAGCATAAGCCTGGGATTTTAAACTGCCTTGGCCTTCCTTGAGAGAAGAACAAGATCTTCATGCTTTTGTGAGGGTAATTGCAGAAGTCTGTATAATGCTCTATTGTTACCATCACTACTGTTTAGCTGAAGAGAGCTCTTTGATCTTACAAAGGCATAATGAAACCCAACTGCTCTTAGTAAAACTGGGAAAATACTGCATGTAACCATGGAATTTTTTTATTTTTTTTTTTTTAAGTAAGAGGTCAGTTATTACTCAGAGCCAGAATTGTTTTGAGTTCCTTAGAGTCTGAAAGGAAGACTGCTTCTTTCTAGTGTTATACAGTAGTTCAAAGAACAGCAAGAAGTTTGATAAAAGGACATGAAACTCAAGGGCCCGTATGTATAGAGATCATATTTGACACCATGTTCTCTTGTTCCTTAAAAATTAAAGACCTTTTTGTCTTTGTAAGGGCAAACTTTGTAAATTCCTGCTATAATTTGACTTGGAGATAATAGGAAGAAGAACAAATAAAGTGCATTACCACAGAGGTGCTAAGCAGCACTCAGCTCAAGAGAACATGGAGATACCTTTGCCTAGTTTGCAGCCTTGCCAGATATTCATTAAGATCTGATAATCAGTTGCCCCTAGAGAGAAGAGTCTTCAGAATAAGGTACCTTTGGTGTACTGCAACGCAGGACGAAAGCTCTTGTGCCACTGTCCCTGTTTAATCACAAAAAGCAGCTGGGGAACCCAAGAGGGAGAAGACTTGAGACAGGCAATGTTGAAAGGATTGACATATTCCAGTTGATTTTTTGCAAAGCTGATTAGCTGTGGCTGCATGTTTGCACTTCAGGTTAGAAAATCCGTTTGAGATTTTGAAGGGTGTGTAATAAAGGTGTGAGTCACTAGAATATGGATGTTTATGTTTTCTTTTAAACACTTAAAACAGAACAGCAGGTTCCCACCTACACTTTGGGCAGCCTATTCCTTAAACCAAGGATCCCAACATCAGCCAAACTGTAGTCCCTGTCTGTCTCTTGCCATGTGGCTTCCCATATGGCCCTCACAGGCCCTTCCAGCCTGCCTGGACATTTCAGCCTGCCTGAAGGGTGTGAGCCTGAGGTTCCAAAGTGAGAGAGCTTGTTACATCTTGTCTCTGATCTAATGACAAATTCTTATTCCATTTCCCTATATATTTCTTATTATTTTTAATTTTTTCACTCCAACACCCTCTATTCTTATTATAGTGACTTTTCTGTGTTCTCCTCATTTTGAAGTTAAATGCCACCCTGTTCTACACTCAGTTTGCATTTTGAGTACCTGGTTGCTTCTGAATCTTGAAATATGCTTAGTGCTTTTTGAGCTGTTCATTTTCTGAGTTTGTTCATCTCTACACAACTGGTTTTAGCCTCTCTTGGTGTCACTCATTTACACGGAACAGATTCCTTGTAAGTAGTCACTGCTACTTTTGCGAATGAATGAGAAAGTTCACTGACATTTTGATACTCTCAAGAAGAAAGACAGCATCACCGTGATATTTTTAAACAATTTTCCTGCAATTCTTAATATCTGAAAAATACATTTTGCAGATGATAGTGCTTTTGCTGAAAGCTTGGGGCTTTTTTCCCTGTTAGCAGTGGGTGCAATTTTAGCTTTTTCATTGTTGTTCTTGAATCTCATGACTGCTTTTTTTTTTTGTTTTCTTTTAAAAAGCCAGTACTTAGAGGCTATTTATGAGGATATTTTTGTTTTACTCTTTGCATATTATGCATGAGGTAGTCATCTTAATAAAGCATTTTACTTAGGTTTAATAGTTCAAATATTGAATTCCTATGTCCTTTACCATTTTTTCTTATTATTATTTCAATATTTACTGAGATTTTTTGCTAATCTGCCTGTTAGAATGCAAACAGGGTTGATAGACTTTCTGTAACAAGGTCTCTTGCAGACATATTCTTTCTAGAAAAACACAACCTGCTATGTATTATTATATTAATAGGATTCCACAGCTGAATGTGCCAGGTTTTGAGGTATTCTTGGGTTTGCTGTACTAACTCTTATGGGTCAAAAATGTAAGCACACTCAAATAGGCATAGTATATTTTTCAATAACACCAAAGAAACCAACACACTAAAATGCAGAAATCTCAGTGATCCTTCAGTGCTCTAGTTCATTAATTTCGTAGAGATGGAAAACTTTCAATCATGATTTGGACTACTCAATCCTGTTAAATCCCTTCCAACTCAACATATATTCAGTGATCCTATGATTCTTGGTTTCAGTCTTACCCTTTATTATGAGAATATATGACAGTAGAAAAAGAGAGCTATTGAAAACAGAAGGAATAGAAACAGGAAAAATATGCAGTGTTCATGAAATAGCAGTTATTAAGACAAAAAATAGACAATGCATGGTCATAAAATGGAAGGAGAATGAACAGAAGAAGAAGAAAACTGCGTGTTTCAGTCTGGAAGAACTAGATTGATATAAAAATGAAAATTTTTACTCATTTCTAATGCAGATTGGAAAATATTAATATTGTTGTTCTGAATCTATGTCCATTTGTGCAGAAGGAAGGCCAATTTAAATGCAACAATTACAGAAAACCAGCTAGGAGCCTCAGCCCTTCATGTCTGGCCTTTTCTTCACTGTCTCTTTTTTTAATCCACTTGACTTGAAAACAAGATACTGAGGTTATAAACAGGTTTTCAGTTGAGGACTCAGAAGTGTCTACTTTGCAAGCAAAGGCTGTATATAGGTTGGGAGTCTAGCAAAAAAAAAAAAAAACCCAACAAAAAACCCCAAACAAGTGTATATGGAATTATAATCTGTAAATGCACTATGAGGAAGAATGTATGTATGTGGAAGGAGGCTCTTAAAAACAGAAACACAATGCTGGCACAAGAACAGCATATCTAGTTTGGGAAACAAGATCTTTTCTGCACTCCAGAGCAGCTATTTCTTCAAAAAGGATCTATGAACCTGTTGCAGCTTTTTCTTTGCTAGGTATGGTGAGAGCCAAGCAAGATAAAATTACATTAATAAGCTCAAACACTCAGGAATAAGTCACACTGAACCATTTTCAGTTTTACTGTGTTAACTAATAGTATAAGAACTGTACTTACCATACTAAACCAATCACTTACTATATTTAACCAGTTCAGTTACTCCATAAACTGTAACATCTATAAGGGCAAGGTAATTATGAAAAATGAAGACTCCTGATGTCTTAGGATGGCAGACCTCAGATTATATGAGGAGATACAATAGAATGGGAATATACTTTAATTACCTATGTTAACAGTTTAAACACAGCCCCTGTGTAAAAGCATTCTTCCTGACAGCTGTACATCAGGCATCCTGGTGCTGTGATCTGCTAGCAGGGGGTTGTTTCCCTTTATTTTAATCTTGTAATTTTTAAATAATTTTATTTTCTTTGAAAATGGCAGTGTTTGAATCTTACTTCAAAGTCTGTCTCTTGATTTTTGAGGCTATAGAGTATAAACTCTTATTATAATCTTCAAATTGCTTTATAGAATAATGGAAAGGAATAATCTCTTCTAGTTTCTGTAAGCACCAAGAAGATTCAGAATCACTGTAGCTTCTTTCTCCCATTGTCTTAAAAATTATTTTTAAGCACCTAGCCATCAGGTTCAGCAGTCTCACCTCTATCTCTGCCCATTGGCCTCCTCTAAATATCTCTATAGTCTATTAAATTATTTGAATTTAATTTTATAGAGGAATAAATGTGTCAAAATCATTAATCACATGCACAGTTGTAAGAGCAGCAGCTACATCAGGCAAATAAGCCTACTTTTTGCCTTGACTGGCTAGTCAGGTGGCTGTTCCATAGATACACATATAAACAAACCACCAACAGCTGTGGCCCATGGTGGTTCTTATCTAGGAGGTATACCAGGAACATGAGAAGTAGCACTATTTTGCAGTTTCTAGAAGATTTAAGGACAAAAACCAAAGCAGGAGGTATTCGGCACTATGCAGTAAGGAGAGTGGTATAAAGGAGACAGGAGGCTTAGGGCTGACTTAGATAAGGTTATGTGGTTTATGGAAGGATCTAGAGCTTAGCCTGATAGAGACCGAAAAAGCATGGCACACCCATCCATAGGAAATCTGGCATTTCTGGTGATGTTTGATCTCTTAGTGAACCTTCTAGAATATCTTCTGGAAAAAATTATCTTTCCTGCCTTAAAATAAATTATTTGTGTAGGTGTTTTCCCTGATGATACGTGATACATTTTGTGTATATGGAGTTATATGGAACCCCTAGGTAGTGTTTTGGGGTTTTTTTTTTTGGTGTTAGAAAGAAGAGTGTGATTAAACTTCAAATGTATCAAAATACATACGAATACTTATTTCCTAATGCGCCAAGCCAGTGACATTTTCCTTTTAACAGAATCGCAAAGTAGAATGAAAAGTTTAGTGCTGATTATTTGATAATGCTAAAGAAGTTGGTTATTATAGTAATTGTTGATGCTGTAGGGGTAAGGAGCACCAGGAGAGCCAAGGAAGAGTGCAGGATTGTTATTATTTTTACTATTACAGGATTAGCAGTCTCTTTTGAATATTTTGTTTTTTCTAAATGTTTCAGTATTGCACTGTGTAACCTCAAGCAATACACATAGTTGAATTTGTTCATTACTAGACAATATTTTGACGTTTGGATATAGTACATTTGGAGCAAAATCATGTGGTATGAATATTCCCAGGAGTAAAACCACAATCCCCTTAATTAGCTAACTACCAACTGCTTGCTTACTATTTTAATAGTTGGTCACTCTTTCATTAATGTGTTAGGAGACAAAAATGGGACCACATCAACCCCAGAATATCAAGTCACTCTTAAAACCGCAAGCAAATAATAAGACTCAACAGGCAGTTTATTTGTGCATAATTGTAGGTTGATGGTTCAGTGTGTATATCCCAAGGTCAATTGACTTTGATCTTTGCAGAGATTCAATAACTGTTCTGAAATTCAGTGACGAGGGTGTAATATTCACAAAAGGGAAAGGAACTTGGTCTGAAGGGTGAATAGAAAACCATTTTACCCACTAAATTGCCAGGTATCGTAACCAGCAATATGACATTAGTGGGAGCTAAACTGCAATTTACAGCTGTCTTTCATAACCTAAAGACACTTTATAAATGAGATTAACTATGCTGTTTAAATCAGTGTTACAGAATGAGGTAGAGGAGGGGTGTTATTTAACCCTGGAGAATAGTCACAGCCTGCAATTTCAATTTTTTGGAATTTAATTACCACAGCTGTAAAAGTACATTTTCAGTACAACCTTGTTACAAATATCCATGCTAGAAAGCCGCTTCTCTCTGGTGCATTCCATTTAAACACACAAAATGTTAGTGGTTAGTCTTAACATACTAAAACCTATAGGCCCTCACTTTGGTTATTTGTTTTTTGTCCTGATGCTTCATAAAGTTTCATATCAAGGTGAGTCTAGCATGTTGAGAAAAGGGCCCTGAGTTCACTGTCGAGGCCTGACTGTGCCTGTCCTCCTGCCCAGAGCCCAAGACCCCAGGTCAGCCACATGGCCCTACCCCAGAAACATCACAGCAGTGTCAGTCTCCAGCTCCTGATAGCCCTGCCCAGCTGTCACCACTCCCAGGAGGTTCCCAGCTCCCAGCCCTGGGGCTGTCCTGGTCACCTGTGGCTGCCCTGCTGCTGTCTGGGGTGGTGGGACAGCCCATGGCTGCCAGGCCCAGCAATTGCCCACCTGGGGAAATGCTGTTCCCTGCACCACAGCAGTTTATAGTCTCACAGCAAAAGCACGTGGAAGATGCCCTTAAATTCTTCCCATATGTTTTGCTGAAGGAACTCCTGCGTGTGTAGAATGGATCCAACTTAATTCTTAAAAGCCCAGTAAAATTTTCCTGGCATATTACTTTAAAATGAAGCAATGCTATCTGTTGGAGATAAACACGAATATATTCAATATATTCAGTCCAGAAATAAATAAAGAAATAAAATGTTTGTGCAAAAATGCTTTGACTAGAGATATCACTTCCCTTTTCTTTGATGTTGTGCCAAAGACATTCCATTGCCCCTACCCTTGGAGATTTTGGAAGGCTCTGCCAGAGATACTGTGGAGAATGAGGCTACTCTGGATTGTGGATAGTTTTGAGAAAAAAACAAACCAAAACAAAACAAAGAACTAACAGCTCTGACTTTAAAGTATTTATGTGTATGACATCAAGCAGAATGTCCAATCCAAGGAGCTATTGCTGCAGTCCTGAGTGAGCTTTAAACACCTCTTCCTTGAGGTGGACTGCAGCCTTCCCCATGTCCAGGCAGGTGTATTTGAATGGTTTTGATCAGTACATTTGGGATTAACAGAAGAAAGATAAAGGCTGGAGAGTTTCTGTCTGACTGTAAGTTGTTAAAAGCAAACCAGATGGTTCACTTTACAGTGGTATTAAAGTAAAATGAGTGAAAGTATGCCTAGGGCATAGTAAAATCTTTAATTTGTCATTCAGCCTTAGCTAGTGATTGATGGACAATGTCAGAAGAGTGTCCAGATTAGATTCTGAATGAATAAATGTATTATAATATTAATACAATGCAATTGCTGATGCATTTACTTTTACTTATTGCTTAATTGCAACCATTTTGCTTACCTTTTGGGTATTGCTCAGTTCAGCCACCAAGTTAAATGAACTCCAGTGAGTAACACTGGGTTCCAACAGAAGTAAAAAATCTGTCATAAAGTGGAGTACTTAAAAAATTGGCTGCACTAAATTCATCTTGAGGAATGGTTGTATGATACAGCCCAGATTGCATAAGGGCTGTGTCCCAAACATTTTTTATTTTATTCTATCCCATGTCTATCTGCCATGGCCCTTTTATTTGACTAATTTTATGCAGGAGATCATGGACACCTTTTTGCAATATGGATGAGTAAACAGAGTGAGGCTATAATATCTTGTATTGGCTAGTAACAGTCCTGCTAAAATCACCTGCAGTATAATTTATGCACATACTTCATTACAGCAAACTTTCTTTGCAATGAAGTATCTGGATAGTGAAAAATAACTTCATTTTAAAAGGAAAATGGGGTTATTATTACCATTCATTCCATCCTCATAACCCCATTGTGATGTTAGGTTTTACATGCCAAATCACTCAACTGTATTTTTCAGTACCTCTCACCTCCAGTCTTTCTTCAGGACTCAATTTGCACCATTTTTTTTGTCCTTTAATTTTATTTGCAAATTAATTTTTTTTAACCTGGTAAGAATAGCAATTTCCCTCTTCATATAGGTTACACAAACAAATATTGCTTCCAAAATAAAATGACACTTAAAAAAACGATTAAAGAGAATATTTTCCTTGCCTGGTAGAATTCTTCTATCAAGCAAACAGTCAAGGACAAATAAAGTAATCTGATTTTTTTTTTTCCTTCTCAAGGGAATGCTGCAAATTTTTCGTCTATGAGAAACATTTCTAGAGGTCTGCTTGGTGATTTTTTGGGACTATTTTGTTTTGTTTTGTTTTGTTTTTTAATATAGAAAACCTTTTTTATTATTTTCTTCTGAACAGAAGGGAATGAAATCCAAAATTTTTTGAGAATAATTGCTGAGACAATAACTATTTTGTAATAATTATTTTCCCAGTAATTAAGCAGGTGGTGTGATAACAGGTCTATCCCACTAAAACCTTATGGAGAGAGCTTACCTCCTTTACGGAAATCAAATAAATTTCAGTCATACTTTTAGAAGACTCTTTGTGAACCAGGTTGATGAGGGCACACACGATAACATGCTGTACATTCACTGTTGGTTTGAAGAGCAAGTATTCAGCCAGTCTCAGCTCTCTGTAGTACACATGGAGGACATGACCTCCCGCAGGTCAGACTCTCACAGTAAATGATCCACATACAGCTTGGCTAGCTGAGTACTTAGTTTGTTCCATCATGCCTTAGGAAAGCTGTAAAACTAAAGATATTGAAGTTGGAAAGAATTTTGTCAGAGGGAGCATTTTTTTCAAAAGATAGTGATTTAGATGGAGGCCTAAAAATTGAACCATGGATGAGGATCACCTCATTCTCAGCGCTGATGACACTGAGACATACTTTGCCTTGGTATCCATAGTCACAGTGGGTCTTACACAGGTAGGTTAATATTGAAGGTGCAGTGGAAGTTTAATAAACAACTGACATGGAAAAATCATATAAGTTTCCATTTTTAGTTCTTTAAGTAGTCCAGGCTAGTTAAAGAATATTATGGAAAACTATTCCCAGTGGTTCCAACACCTTTTATATCTTGACCTTTTTCTGCTATTTTGTTCGTTGGAACCATGTTTAATTAAAATGATGATAAAAATGAGCTTGGGAGTTCAGCCTTTACCAGATCTCAAAACAGCACTATACCATAACTGATAAGAATTAATGATAGTCTCTTAATGAGGGCTGGTGTGGCCCATTCTGATACAAAGTTAAACAGGCTTTCAAGGCAAACAGAAGTTGAATTTTTGATGTGAAAAAATCGTAAAAAAACATGGTTTTAAAACAAAATTATTTTCATGCCTTTTCTGTTTCAGGTTGCCTTTAAGGAAAGTTCTATTCAAATAACCTATCGAAATTGCTTCCTGCAGTGGACTTTTAGTCTGACATCTTAACAAGCTGGTCTGATAGATGTTTTTTAGAGTCTGAATTATGTCTAGTAAATAATATAATTCCTCTAGGCCCCCTGGCCAAGGAAATTGGCCAACTGAATAGGACTCGAGAGACCTAAATCTATTCCAAATTTCAAGAGTAGCCTTCTGGGAAACTTTGTTATCCAAAAAACAGCAAATGGTATTGACTGGTTTTGTGAAGGGCTGTGAAATCTGTTTATGAAAAATTCTGCACAGAACCTACTTAATGCTATTCTTATTATCAAGAGAAAGGACTCCGTGCAAAATTACACAGAATGCCCATTTTCTCCCTGAAGGAGAAAACTAAGAGGAGTGCTTCAGCATGTCTGCTAATGATTAACCATGTCACAGTTGTCTTATTTGACAGTCTTGGAATGTGTGGTGAGAAAGAGTTTTGCCCTTAAAGGCACACTTTTTGCATGGAAGATGCTTTCTCTAGGGATCATAAGCATATGCACATACAGTGGACCACTCTGAGACCCAGTGTGTTGTCTGTGGATTTCTGATTTGAGCAGAAAGTTGGAGGAAGCGCAAAACATAGACCATATGGTCATGCTGGAGGCCTCCCTTCCAGCATGGTAGGGGCATAGCCAGGCACAGCTGGAGCCTATGCCAAGATTCTTCATATCTACAAATCTTACTGTCCTCTGCATGCTATCCAGCAATGTTAAGTGCTTTGGAAAACACTCAACCAGGGTTTTTTTTTCCCCAAAGTTATTCAGGAAAAGATAAGCAAAAGCTGGTTGTGAAAATCCAGCTCTCCTGACTCATAAACATGTTTTTTTCTATGAAAGAAGTTATTTCCAGGAATCAGCTACCTAACAGATTTTTTTCTCCCCATTAACTTCATTACCTATGTTCTCTCGTTGGAAGCCATTTTAACGTTTCAGGTTTTTTTCAATTTTTTTTTCCTCTTAACATAATAGTAAAATAAGTTGTAGTTGAGTAGCCTGGATTTTCAGGATGGGAAATAAATAAGGCTTTATCAAGGAATGCCCATAAGGATATGATTTAATCAGTTACACCTTTCAACAGCATTCCAAGAGATGTGGAAATCATCTGGGGAAATAAAATATGATGGTTTGGGCAGCTTATGTATTTTATGCTAATTATCATAATTATTTTCTTTCCCTTTCCCCACCATGTTTCAGCTTTGTCCATGCCCCTTTGGATAAGGCAACTGATCACTTCTAGTGCTGTAATGGTCTGTTATACCTGTCTACCTCTGCCCTTAGTTTACCAGATCTGTGAATGCATGTATTTATCTGCTGTTTGTATATGTATTTGGTAGGTTATTTTATTGTGCACTCTGTGATATATTACATAATGTCCATGGAGCATAAGAGCGAAGTACCCAGAATTTAAACTCCAGAAGTGGCTTGACTGTCCACTTTTTAATTCTTTGCTTACTGCAATTCCTAAACCTACTGGTTTTTACTGTAGGATATGATTGCCCTGTATATTCCCAGGATTCCACCTAAGTCACTAGCATTTGTATTTGATTGATGTATATTTAGCTTGGGAAAGTGGTCTGGAACTTCAGTTCATGGTTATCCTCAGGCAATTTCTTATAATATTACAGACCATTTCAATTCTGACATCAAGACACAACTCAGTCTTCACACTGCTTCTACTGTAGTATCAACTCATTTCCCAAAAACAGTGTACAGCCTTCTGGCTGAGTATTACTGATAGAAAAGCATATATCATTATATCGGTTAAAGTATCTAGAATTGTGTCCCAAATATTTATTTTTTTTTTCTTTCTATTTGTTATTTTTAATTTTTTTATTCCCATTTCACCACCAGCTGCATTCAGACCAGGATAAAGGAGATGGATCACTTAAATACATCCTTTCTGGAGATGGAGCAGGAGATCTCTTCATTATCAATGAAAACACTGGTGACATCCAGGCCACAAAGAGACTAGACAGGGAAGAAAAGCCTGTATACATACTCCGTGCCCAGGCTATAAACAGAAGGACTGGAAGACCAGTGGAACCAGAATCTGAGTTCATCATTAAGATCCATGATATCAATGACAATGAGCCAATGTTTACAAAGGATGTTTACAATGCCAGCATTCCCGAAATGTCAGATGTTGGTAGGTGCTAACTAATAACTGGTTTCAGTGTCTGGTCTGGCTCCTTTCCATGGAGTTATTGAAGGGCCCAGAGTTTACAGGTGTTGAATCTGCTCTTTGAGTCTGGACTAGAAACACCTGAGACATTAAAAAAAAAAAAAATCCAGGAAAATAGTGGCAACATTTTGATTGAATCAGAGGTGTCAGTTGGGTGAAACACGCTCCCTCTGTTGTACTACAAAAGAAATACAAGTTTATACTGTCTTGTTTAATGTCAGTGAAAGTGAGTTGAGCTTTGTTACATGATACCTGAGTTTAATATGTTAGTAATATGATGTTTCATGTTCATCTGTGTCAATACCACTCCTAGATCTGTTCAGCAACCCTTATGTAGTTCAGGACGGTAAACAAAATGGAATAGATCAGGTACAGAAGGAGTTGTACACACTTCTGTCACCCACTGGTTGAGATATGCCATTAACTTCCTGTGACTTTTGCTGTTCTTTCCATGCAAAAGAAAAGAGCTCCAAAGTCCCTTGAAGTCCACTGAAATCTTTCTATTGTTTTAAAATATATTGAGCTGTAAAAAATTAATCAAGACAAGAAAAACAAAAAAAACCTAAAAAAACCCAAACAAACAAAAAGAAAACTTCTTTGGAAAATGATTTTAATATGAGATCTTTTCCAGAGAAGTTAACAGGTTTTGATTCTTTGATTCTTAGGGAGGTCATTTTGATTTCTTTTCTAGAGAGCAATGGATGGTTGAATTCCAAGAAGCACATTTCTAATTTGAAATAATGTCCAGGGAGAGAAGCATTAATTAATCATGATCAAGAATGAGATTAAAATAAAGCTCAAGCAATATGAAAATTACTTTGAGGCATACGCTCTCCCCTCATTCATGGGGCTTGTCACATGGATGAAAACTCATCTGGTGATGTGAGAACCTAATATTCACATTTTAATATGTGAATATTCGCTTTATTCACAGATGGTTTTAAATGCCAAAATCTAAGCTTTTTTTTGTTTCTTAACACTTTGCCTAAGATTCAACACCATTTCTTTCTTGAGAAGACATGTGAAGAACCATATTCACATTCCTATGTCAAATATCTTACAAGCATGAGTAGATTTGCAAAAGTATCTTCTTGACCTAGATTCAAATTCTAAATGCTTACAGTATCTGGAGAAGGGTACATCTCTGTATCCTCCATGAGAAACATGATGAAGGATCCACATACCCAATCATTAAGAGTGTTTGAATGAGTTGAGAATAAGACTCAGTATCATTTTATGTCCTTCATGAACAGAGAAAAATCTACAAAATAAGAATATTTCTAACTTCCTGCTACAAGTCTGACTTGAACATGATTTTTTTTTTCTCTCTACATCATAAACTGTCTTGGCCATAAAAAAAAACAAAAACCAACAAAAAACCAACCTATTAATTTTTGTTTTATTTAATTTTTCATTGCAGGTACCTTTGTTGTGCAAGTCACTGCTACTGATGCCGATGATCCTACATATGGGAACAGTGCTAAAGTTGTCTACAGCATTCTCCAGGGACAACCATATTTCTCAGTCGAGTCTGAGACAGGTCAGGGGACCTTACCTGTCATTCTGTGACAATGTCTGTAATTCAAAATGACAGGCTAAGCTGACCTAGGATATATTACTAAACAAACTTTGAAGAGATTACATCTTACTCAGTGCAAAATATGACAAATTTAATAGAACGATACATCTGTAAACATGACACCTACATTATTTTAATCTTACCAGCAAAGTCTAATAAATACAATTAGTACTGGATGTGAACCAGTTTTCAATCATTTTTAACAAGCAGTGGGTATAGAGACTGCAGTGGATGCTTAAATTAAACCAAATAGGTTGGCTTTTAGATAAAAGAGAGAAACAGGTGGGTGTGGAAAAAAGTGTTTAATCCTCATAGATCTTCATAATGGCTAAATTAAGACTGAGGGTTTGTTCAGGTGAGTTTTTTTTCTCCGTCTGCTTCTTCAAAACTTGTTTAAAGTAATTATAATTTCTGTGCATCTGCAACATAACACTTTAATGCTAATTTTATGAAATAAATCTTAATTAAGAGTAATGATAGAAGACGTAAAATTGACTGTTACGCTAAACTAGAAGATCACAAATAGAATCCCAAAGTTCTGAGTTCTGTTTTTGGAAGATGTTTAAATCATACACAGTGACTGGAATTTTTAATGGTCTGGCTAACAGACAGCTTTGGAACCTGACTGAATCTGGTGTACCATTGACTACCTAACTACACAGATAGTCTCTTCCCAAGCTTTTTTACTAAGTTTTCCAAAAAAAACCAAACCATCTCAAGAAACTCCTTCAGTGGAAACATCCACTCTGTTAGGTTGCTGGAAGCTAGGGAAATCACTTCTCCTCACCATCCTTACAGGAAAGAAATAGATTGTCCCAGACAATTCATCAGGTTTAGGATTGTTTCTTACATAAATCTCAGAGACTCAGGCAAGAAAAAGGAAGGAGAAGCTGTATGTCTCATGGTGAAACCTGAGTTGAAAGGGTGTACACAACTCTGAAAAGAGGGAGGGAGAGCCAAGATCAAAGGGAGCTTCCCTTCAAACATAAGGTATTAGATAACAGAAGCCAGGATTTTTGCACTTATGCACTCTTTCTGACTTGGACTGTACAGTATGTGTTCTTTTAGAATTACAATAAGGATAAAGTAGCTGGGAATTCACCAGTAATAAACTTCTCTCAGGAGGTTTGTGGGGGGGGTAGTATACTACAGTCTTGATCTTCCTTCCATGGAAATCAATTGCAGAACTCCTAGACTGAAACATGTCTCTTTCAAAGCCACTGTGAATTTTGTAATGGATTTCAGTACTTGAATTTCACCCCTTTTGCTTACAAAGGAGTCAGTTTTTACCTTGAGAGACCCAGTGAGAATGCAAACATTTTGTTTCATGGTAAATCTGAATGATTGAATTTCACTAGTATTTGCCTTTATAACTGGTATTTGTGCCTTTGAAGATGGAAGTAACTGGCAAATAATTTCAATCAACGTATAAATAGAAGTATATATACTCAGGCATGTTTGGATGCTCATCATTTTCTTAATTAATTTAGTCTTCTTCCATTAATCTTGCTGCACTCTTCAGTGGTGTCTTGCTGAAGTTAGCTTTTCTTTTTTTTTTTTTTTTACCACATCTGTCAAAATAATGAACAAACAGTCTTTTTCCAGTTCAGTGAGAGATTTTAGCATGGAGCTGAAAGAGGGTAAATAGTTATGTAAAATAAATGGCTCATAAATAAGTAGAACATCTTTCTGTGGGTACCACTTATACTGTGTCTGTCACATAGGCAGGAGCTTGAGATGTGACATGACAAGTCTGTAATTTAATGAACCATCTCATAACAGTAAATATTTGTACTGGGCAAAGTTTACTGACTACACTGAGATTGTTTTGTTCTTTTAATGAGAATTTCCATCAAAGTCACTACCTGTGAACTCCCCACTCTTTAATTTTCATATTTACAGGCATTATTAAAACTGCTTTACTGAACATGGACCGTGAAAACAGGGAGCAATACCAAGTAGTTATCCAGGCAAAGGACATGGGAGGCCAGATGGGTGGATTATCAGGAACCACCACCGTGAACATCACACTGACTGATGTAAACGACAATCCACCTCGCTTCCCCCAGAGTATGGAATATTTACATTCTATGTTCTAACACTAAAATGGACAAAAATCGTTCTTTTTTTTCTTCTTAGATATTATTTCTTCTATTGTGAATTTACTGAGTATCAAACTTCCTTCAGGAAAGCAAAAGAGAACACATAACTAAACAATAGCATCGTGCCAAGGTTAATTGCAGTAACTGGGAAATGAATATTTAATACTTTTACTCCTTTTGCAGTTGACACTCTGAGAGGCGAATTAATATGAAGAAACAACTTCTGTTTTTCCTACCTAATAAATAACTGATCAACATAATTTGTATTTCTTGTTCACTATTATTTCTTTTAGACTTTGTGATGGATTGCATTTTAAGGTATCTGTTGTAATCTAATATATTGAAGTTTTGAAATAAATTTATATAAGTATGCAAAAATATACCAAGAGTAATTCTATAGAAATGTGTATTTATAACCAGAAAGCATTTGTTACAATGAACTTTCCTATATTCTTTGCATACAGAAACCTAAATATACCAGGTATTTCTGCCTATTTACTTCCCATGTCTCGAATAATTTGGTAGATACATGTGTGATGCTTATGGGAATCAATTGTGCAAGCTCTCTTAGCAAGTAATTTCTATTAATGACCATTCATTGCCGTAAGGGGTTCAAAGTGATTCAGCTTTCATCCTCTTCTATTCCCCTCTCTCTTTACCTCCTTCTTTCTCTCTCTAGGTTTTTTTTTTTTCTTTTTTACTTTGTCTAGCCACTGCTCTCTCTATGATGTGTGTGTATCGCAGTGTCAGTGCGTGTCAAAGTCAAGAGCAGCTGTTACAGAAAATAATTGCAGATACTATCAGACAAATCAGTGAGCTTTGGCAGTTAAGTCGCTGGGAAAGTTATTGGAAGCAACTTGTCATTTAGGTTCAAAGTCTGTTCTTAGCTGTCGGCAAAGAGTTTCTATTTAAATTAGAGCAACTTAAGAAGAAATATAACACTCTGCACCCAATGAGTTAATTATACATCTCTGGACATAAGTGTCTTCAGTGTAAAAGCCAAAGATACAGCTTCATAATGCCAACACTCCAGAAGTAGAGGGTTTTTTTCCTACAACAATTCAATGTAGTACATTTTTAATAGGTATTTGAGCTGGATTCAGCTTTAGTGTTACTAAGCTGTGCTACTTTCTGACAGTTCTTAATATTTGCCCTTTGGCCTCGATATTTTTCATACTGGCCATTTTTAATTTCTGGCCAACAGAAACCATGAGAACATCCAAAAGGGACATCTGTTGCTGAAGTTACATGTTTGCAACAAAGCAAAATGCTCATCCTCCACATGAGAAAACAGATAGAAAAATAAGTTAACTTTTACCCATATGAAAATATGGCAGAAGCTGAGGGCTTTTGCCCCAGGAAGGCCTGTCGACTCAGCAGCTCACTAGCTCACCTACACATGCCCAGCGTGGACAGTGAGGGACAGGGCTGAGAGATGGTGTCCAAAGCACCTTGAGACTGAATAACCAGACTTCCCTCTCTGTCTGCTGTAGGTACATACCAGTTCAGAGCTCCCGAGTCTACGCCGCTCGACTCCCCGGTTGGCAGGATAAAAGCTAATGATGCTGACGTGGATGAAAATGCAGAGATTGAATACAGCATCACTGAGGGGGACGGATATGACATGTTTGGAATTACCACAGACAAGGACACACAGGAAGGAATTATAACTGTGAAAAAGGTACACATCTTAGCACACTTAATCCCAGTGTGAAATCCCTTTCTCTTAAACACCAGTCAAACCTTTATCTAACACATATTTTGTTTCCATTTTTAGCACAACATATATGTGTTGTTAATTTGAATTCTATGTGTTGGGTATTTCTACATATGTAATGTTTCTTTTATGCAAGGAATTGGTATCCTTCCTCTTATACCTCCTTTACTAAACCAGTGCACAAATGTTGAAGGACCTGAGAGGGGAGTAAACTGAGAAAGGAGAGGGGAGTAACTGAGAAAAAATTCTACAGCCTGAACATACTCACAGAAAAACTCAAGGAAGCTCCACCATCCAACTGTGATTTTCTCTTTGTGATGCTTACAGGTTTTTCTCACTTAGTGGAAGATACTGTGTTAAGAGCAGAGAAATAATGAGTGTCATATTGCCTGTTTTTCGTTCTAAGAACATGTTGATTCTGCAGCTATAATATATTAAAGCACATAGACCAATGTCTTTTGACTCACATTTTGTAAAAATTTAATACATCTATCAGCATGCTTTTGCTTTAGAAAAAAAAAGTCAGTGCCTTGCAAGATCACAGTGGACATCATCTACTAGGTTGCACATTGGTTGTCAGAAAAGGTTTGAGAAATATTGTTTACAATGGCTTATCAGGCACACTTGATAAGGTTAGAGATATCATCCTTCATCAGTTCAAGTTCAGTCATCACTAGATAGACATTGCATAGATCTTCCAAACATGCGCTTGCTTGTTGATATCAGTACGACACCTGTCATTACTTGTTTCTTAGGAGATGCCTTCCAGGGTCTGATTATGATATCAGTCTAACTCCGTTTGTATTTCTGTCTGTTGCTGACAGAAGCTGTGAATTTTCTACAATGTAATGGAAAAACGGGGTGACTTGTTTGTCCCCACATTTCTCCAAGTAGTAACAAAGAGTCTCTAAATGCTATTTCTGCGTTGTTTTAACAGTGTGTGCTATAGTCATAGCCTATCATAAAATCATGTTTGGCTTTGTGGGTGGTCCTGGATATCCAGACTCCAGATGCCACAGTGATTCATTTTGGTGGTGGAGTGCCAGCATCTAAACAAGCATCACCTAGAAAATCTTCCTTCCTCTTATGTGTGGTACTTATGGACAAGAAATAGATAAGAAATCATCAAAATTCCAAAAATGACAGAATAACAGACAGGAAGAGTTAAGGCTGTATGACTTAACTGCTTGGTGTTTAGGAGTTCCAGACATATACCTCCTTGATAAAGTGCTTTTCTTCCTAATGTATTATCTGGGCATAGAGCCCTTTCTCCTTTCTGTTGGAATTTTAATTCCAGTTCAGGCTCCTGTTATCTAACACAGGCCTCTCCATAACTTCCCACCATTCACCTTGCTCATCAGGATGAGAATCACCAGTGATCCCTAGAGACTTCTTAAACTTTTTTTTTTTCTTTCCCAGGCCTTGGATTTTGAAAGTAAAAACTTGTATATTCTCAAAGTGGAAGCTACCAATACTCATGTGGACCCTCGATTCCTGTACTTGGGACCATTCAAGGACTCAGCTACAGTCAGAATTCAGGTGGAGGACGTAGATGAACCCCCAATGTTCAGCAGACCAGCATACATAATGGAAGTTAAAGAAGATGTTCCATTAAACAGTGTAATAGGAACAGTAACTGCTCGGGATCCAGATGCTGCCAAGAACCCTGTCAAGTAAGCATATACTACTTCAGCTTGCCTGTAAATTTTTTACAGCCTTGATTTTGCTTTTATCTTGTCAGCACACACAAAAAGATCCTCAGTTGTAACAATGTGAATTGTAGGGCATGCTTGAATATGGAGTATTGTACATGGTAAATGATCTCTCACACTTGAGCATATTTAGGTATATGTGAATGTGTTTGCATGGTCTTTGCATCTTGAATTGTATTGTAATCTCCTTAGTAACTAATGTGTGTGGTTATTTCTAGCATGAAAACTTTTACTGCAAAAAGACCACTAAGAAAATCTTAGTGTTTTCCTTCCACCTTTAACATTTTCAAGTGCAACGCAGTGCATCCTCTTGGCTATATGACAGGGGGTGATTCAGCAGCCTTTTCTTCTTCCATCTGTCCAGACCTGCTTAACAGAGGCCACATTCATCTTTTCTAAATCACAAGTAGAAATGCCTCAAAATCAGCTCATGTGCACACCGCGGCTCTGATGTCACCTGTATCAGTGCAAGGCTTGTAAGATAAGAGTCAGTCTCATGAGCTTCATAAATTAAACTCACCATGAATCAATAAACTATTCTTAGAGGAAGCAGAGGAAATGTTAAGGTTGGAGTAGCTATACCTAAGTCTTTTTTTTTGTGAGTTGTATTGTTGTATTGTTTCAGTGCATTCAATAATACTTAAGTGATACTGGAATAGAGTACTAAAGAAATTCTAAATAGGTGTGTTCTTTAATTAAAGTTCATTGCTACTGACAAGGCAGCAAGAGGAGGAATTGAAAAGTGCAGAAATGTTAAATCCAGGTCAATTTTCAGCAAGTTTTTGAGTTAGACACCTTGGAAATTCAATAGTAGCCTTTGATCAAAATAGAGCAGTTTAGGTTTAATAAAATTCTAGTCCATCAATACTTTACATTTCTGCAAACAATTATCTTTCATCAAGATTTCTTAAAGTAATGAGTGAGTTTTAAGCTCTTAGCTCATCTTTTGAGAGCGGTAAATATTATAATTTTAATTTCTTATATGAACAAGCTAAATCTAAAATGTTTCTGGCAGAAACTATTTTCAGTTTGCATAGTATGCTCTACACATGAATTCTTGTTCAAGACTAAGCCTTCTAACTTTAATTAAAGTTTTCTTAAATTTGTGTCATGACATGCAGCAATTCTCTGGCATTCTGGGCCAGCAGAGTAGTCTCTCAAAGAGCAGCATAATGTTTTGCTGACTTTGGTGAAGCATCAGGGCAGAATGAACATCTTTTGTAGCACATTCTCACAGGCATGGGCATGTTAGCATGGAGATGAAAAATTAGTTGGGGTGACACCCAGGCTTCTTGCAGTCTTTATAGGAACCTTTTTTTTTCATTTCTAATGGCACTGGAGAGTAAGGGGAGTGCTTCCCTCCTTCCCTGTGGTGATAACTACAACCATTTGCATTTCACACCAGCACCAGCTCCTAATTATAAGTGATTTACAGTGGATAGGGACTATGCTGTTCATTGTTGCCTACCGGCTCTTTGCTATTAATTGAATGTGTGTGCTAAAACTTAGATATCTAACTTTCAAAGGGCAGTTCTTTAATACCGTATAAGTACTTTGCATATTTTAGTATCAGATAGTTATTGAGCAAAATTTAGTAGAAGTGTCAAAACTGATCCAGTTCAGCAGAAAGTTTGTCTACTTTTTACCTTAATAGCATGCAACAGCCAAGTGCAGGGAGAAGAAAAATAAAAATCAGAAAGAGATTAGAGTAATAGAAATAAACGTAGCAAGAAAAAAACTTGAAAATCAGTAAGAGAGAAAAGAAATCATCAGAGAGCAGTAGCCTGAGAGATGTTAACTTGCAATAAATGTAATTTTATGGTGCTAATATCTTGGGTATCTGCTAGAATTTAGGGGCATGGGTTGAGTCTGCATCTTTTTGACAGGGTAATTTTTTTTTTCTATCATGCAATAGAGATGCTAAATCCGATTTTCACTCTGAGCTTCAGGGAAGATGCAATTAGACTGTATATATATGACTTGTCACTTGCTTGTCAATTTTTCTTGACGGTTAAAAATAAAATCTTTAGACACTCGATATTACAATGAAAACCTTCCATTTTTTCCTCTACTCGAGTGAAGATTTCTCTTCTTAAACAAACTGAGCCCTAACTCTGTTAGATGAAAGCCCCTTTGATCTTCCATTAAAGGAAACCTTCACAATATCATTATGAAAATGCATTATGAAAAATTCACACACACATCCCTTCCTGACCCACAAATCTTCCTGGCTTGTGGTTACATTAGACAGCAAGCTGCTGAGCATCAGAAGACAGTGAAGCTATAGCAAATATGAAGCAGGTAGCTGCCCTGATTGTAAGGCTGCATAACAATTTGTGACCTTTGTATTGGTAGAGATAAGTTGTATCAGTCTTACTTTTATAAGTAAATTTTACTCCGATATGACATTGAGAAAATACAAAAATAAACCAATACATGTTTGGCTATATTTAAATATGTGTACAGTTGTAGTAACATTAAGACACTCCCAAATAGAACTCTGCAGTCCAGAGGTAATAAAACAAAACAAAACCCAAGCTTTGCATTCTACTTGTGTTTTATCTACACAGAGATAATATTAACTTATGCATACTGATAAAGAAACAATGCTGAAACTGGCATTGCTGTATTGTACATCAGATCTTTTTAAATTGCTAGCTGAGTTTTTTTGCTGTAGTAACTCCTCAGAGGCATAATGAAGTTCATCAGTCACTGGAACTGTCTTCCTGCTGTGATTTGATTTACTAAAGTACCCCAGCTGAAAATGATCTGCAAACAAATGTAAGGCTAAATTTTGTTTGTGTATTTTATTGACAACATATTTGCATGTGTTAGAATCTCTCTTTTACCCTTCCCTTCTTCCTGTTATGTAGTAGGAGAGACTGGAGTCTACACGGGTACTTTTAACTTCCTAGCTTGTCAATTTCTCAAAGCTTGAAAGAGTTGAAGTCCTGAAGTCTGACAAATACACACCCATAATTTAGTTAAATAAATGTAAAAATTAGCTTGATGTTGTCTACTTAATTCTTACTAGGTTGTGATCCAGAAGTCGGAATCAGCACCAATTCAACATAATTAAAAATCCTTGATCAAAAGAGACTGGATTATGCAAACTGAGAAACAGAAGTGACAGTCTAGCTTATTAAAATCATCCTTCTAGACCAGATTTAATGGTATAATTGGAATATACTTTAAATGCACTGACCTTGTATGTATTTTCTTTGGGATATGAAGAAATAAAATTAACATTCCATTAAGAAACTGTCTCTGCTGGTTGTTTTTTTTTATGAGTTTGAGTTTCCACTTTACAAATGACTGAATATACAAATGGCTTTGCAAATACTTGTACTTTAAGATCCTTAATATCTTGAAGAAGAATCCCTCAATATTACAGTCTTGGTAATCTTAGGAAAAGTCCAGAACCTTTTTCCTTCCAGATACTGTACCACAGATTTGATTTGGAAAATCTTAACAAACATAGTGATTGCAATACACCAAGGCATTAAAATGTGCTAAGACAGTAAGATATTTTAAGTCCATTCAAAACATGAAGCTAGAGTGAAAGTAAAATTGAAGAAAAATCCCCCAGGGAACAGACAGCTCATGCCTAAAGCTAGTTGCTTATTTAAATATCTTGCTGAATAAGAGTCTGAAACATAGTATTACAGTTAGCTAATCTATGGAAAATCCTGATATTTCATTTCAAAGAAGAATAAAGAATCTAGATTTAACTGCAAAATGGAAGTATTGAAGTATTTCAGCTGAAAGGTGGAAATGAGCCACAGAATATTTGAAAATAATTGAATTCACAAGATACAAACAAAATATCATATAAAAGCCTGAATGAATGAAAGTTAAAATGAAATATTTACCATATCAAATACTTATTTGTCAAAATAAAAATAGTCAGACCAGTTTGTATAGGCTTATTCCCATTAAATATTTCAGCCAAGTCAACAATTTCACACATGCTGTTTAGATTTGGACAAAGCAGCAATTTTCAGGCTGATGTTAATGTCACCATGCTGCATAAAGGAACTAAGTTAGTGACACCACAGCTGACTTCCTGTAGCCAAAATTGCAGTACTGTCAGTGAAGTGACAGCAATGAATGAAAACTAAATCTAAACTCCTGAAGAATTAGCAAAGTGTGCCCAGGTAGGTCCTACCAAAATATGTTAGCTTTTTTTGCTAGTTCCTCTGAATTTCATTTGGGTGCTTCCCTAGGAACTACCATCGAAAAATAAAAACATTTTAGTGCAAATAATTAATACTTGCCATTGTTTTGTTTAGAAAGGTAGGCTTAATTTAAATTATTATTTTGGAATAAGACCTAATAAGTCTTATTTGCTGTAGGCATTATATCCCATGTTTTATTTTCAAAGAATAAAAAATTTTAAATCACACGATAATTAGCAAGCAAATAATTTTGGCAGAACCACACTTTAACTAGTTTCTTCTGTTCCTTCCTTCTTTCATGCAAGATCTTTCTCAGAACTTAAGAGACATTGCAGAGGCACTAGGAAATCTGTGCAGAATAGAGGACGTGTCTTGCAGCTTTTTCTAGGGCAAGCAGGGAAGAGAGATTTTTCTTCAGCCTCTGCATTCCCCTGAATTCTGTGGTGACAATAAACTCTGCCAGTCATTCTCCTGACCCTGTTTTCATCTGACTGCTTACCAGCTCAGCCATTGTCTTTACCCTTGCCTGGACACAAGGGACAGCAGTGTCTGCCTTGTCTCCACCGACGTGGCCTGCAAGGAGACCAAGGGAGCAGGCTGGGCTTCCTAAGGATCTGTCCTGCATTGTCTATGAGCACACAGTTGGGCTTGAAACGAGAGCAAGAATAATGCAATTGCGTTCTTGCTTTGGCAGCATCAGAGACATACTTCTGTCAAAAACCTCCATAATTTATGTAAGAATTTTCCCTTCAGGAGAGATGAAACCAAGTCACAAGCATTTGGATGAAGGTGGTAGCGCTCTCTCCCGGGAATTGGAGAGTTCTACTTTTAAACTTGGATTTAGTTCAGCTGAAAAAGGAAAAGATCAGATTGAAATTTTGAATCTGTATTTAGACTCTGAGCTCATCCAGAGCTTGTTAGCATTCCTTTTCGCATACAGATACCATCAAGCAGAGCTGAGAATGTTAGTTTTAATGAGTTACAACAAACCTTTGTGTGATATGTACTGTGGAATAATGAATCTCTGTTCCATGCTGACTTGGCTTGGACGGGCAACCTTTTTAAAGGCTGAGAAGTGAAAGGTACGAATGCACCCAGCTGTCAAATTTTATATCAGAAATTATTTGGAACAGTTGAGATATCAAACCATAAAAAAGGGTTTTATAAAGGAAAAGCCAACTCAGCCTTAAAATAAACTTCGTATCTTTCAGGACACAGACTTTTTTCACTAAAAACAAAGCTTTGATGATTCTCAGAGGTATGTAAATTCCACAGCAATTCATTTATTCAGTGACAATACTCCACCTTCTAAATCAAACCTCCAATGTGTCATTATCCAGTAGCTCAGAACTAGTTCTTTGTGTGAATACATAAAGACTCTGAAGGCTGGGCTGAAAACAAAAGGAAATCCCATTTTGCTAGCTGTTTGATGTCTAGTCTTAGAAACTGGTTTTAGAACATAGAAATTAAAAGGAAATAATTCTTCTAACCCCTGTCTCTGTATTTGTAGGTACTCTGTAGATCGTCACACTGATATGGACAGAGTATTCAACATCAATTCAGGAAATGGTTCGATATTCACTTCAAAACCCCTTGACCGGGAAACACTGCTGTGGCACAACATTACAGTAATAGCAGCAGAGATCAGTAAGTTAAACCTAAATACGACTCCTGTCCCTGATGTAATGAATTTAGCCTTCTAGCTGAGTGTGTGGAAAGCGCAGCTGGGCACATGTCAGGTTTATGGATAGCCCACTCAATACTAATGAAGAAGCAGTAACTGCAAGAGGTCGTCTGCAGTTTTGTGTTTATTAGGGATACAGTTCATGAAGAGGTAACTTAGCAGGGAGAAAAGGTGACAGTTCTCTGTTCTCTGATTAGTTATAGCCACTTTAAATTTTGACCGTGGTTGGTGAATTCTGAGACTAGCATGCAGCAAAACAGATGGTTTAAAGCCAAACTGCATTCCTTAGCTGAATTCAGTCTCATTCAGACTGGATATTTTCAAATAAGGCTAAAGTGGCTGTGCTGAGCTGGGTGCCCAGATCTTAGTCAGTTTTATGCGTCGCAATTTTTTACTTTGTGTGCATCCTTTGAAATTATAAGCTGCAGCTACAAATCAGTCTGTCACTTAGTTTAGGATTGTTCCAAAGTAGTAATCTTGTGACAATGCTAGACATGCTGATTTTAGAAGTCAAAAGGCCAGGGGTCTATGATAAGGACCTGTTCAAGATGGCATTAATAAACAACCTGCTTTGTTTTAATACATTATAAATGCATCGTGTGCTCAAATATCAGGGCATGCAATTCTATTTGCTTTTGCAGAATCACAGTGCCTATGTTTATGGTGGAATAGTAGGTAAGTTTAATGCAAACACCAGTTCTGTGACTGTCACAATGTCTCTCTGCAACTCAGAGGCTAAAAAGCTTTTGATTTTTCTGAGACGATGTAAGCTCTACTTTCTCTTTTTGAATGTGTATATAGCTCAAGTACCTGTTTAACAGTGAGAAGAGTGTAAAAAGCTCAAGATTACTTGACTTATCTTCCTTTATTGTGTAAGTCTTCTTTAAAACTGAAAAGCAGTGTAAAACAATGCTACTGAGGCAAGCAGAAGGGGTTATACAATAGAGTAGTGGGTATGAGCCTGTAAGAATGACAGGTCATTAATAATTTTCTCCCTCTCATGAAAGTTTGCATCATTTAATGCTAGCTATGGAATTTAAGCACACCAAACACTAAATATTAGTCACGTGGCTGTGTTTCTATTAAGTTATTGAAGGTAGGTTCTAGAGTCAAAAATTGTGCATTATAGTTAGCTACGGGGTAGAGCAAAAGGGAAAAAAATGCCCAAAAAAGAAAGAATAGCAAGAAAATTTAGCATTGACAACAGCAAGAACACTTGCATTGGCCCCAGTGGGGCTGAAATAGCATGCAGTATAGAAAACTGTCTGAAAAGCAGCTTAACATTTATAGGAAATACTCATTTGGTTTCCTGCTTCCTCCCCTAAGCACAGACCTTCTACTGCACCAAACCCTCTCAACTTAATCTCTTGTGTCTGATACAGGCTTCTGCCTTAATTGCCATTCCTCTTTGGTCTGAATCCTTTCAGGCTGCAACAAACTGCTTCCCAGGATGTGCTCTACTAAGCCTAGACCAGATTTGGAATAACTAGGGTAGAGGTCTTCCAAAGGCAAGTTTTTTGTTTTGGTTTGGTTTGGTTTGGTTGAAATATACTTTTCTGTTCCAGGGCACTTCACTAATTTTAGCCTCAATAAAATAGACTGGAAAGTACCACTGGCAAACCCAGAAATTTCTAGCAAGGCTACTTAAAGTCCTATTCCACTAAATTCCATAAAATCACTTACTACTCTCAATGACAATATCTCATCAAGCTCCAAGCATATATCATTGAAGTAATCTAAAAAGAAGATCCAGTCAGGTTACAGTCAGGATGCAACTTCAAATGGGTGGGTGCTCCCTTTGATATAGAAAAAAATAATTATAAAGTCATAGAGAGAAACACCTTTCACTGATGACTGCTCTTGATTTTTTTTACAGTAAAAAAAAAATATATATATACAGAAATTGTTGCTTTGTCTAGAATTGTCAGTAAGATTGCTCCATTTCTTAATGTTCTCCATTTTCACCAGTATGAGCTGCAATTGCTCAGCAGCCCAGAGAATCAATCATGCTGTGACTGCTGCACATAAATAGTTGGTGAAACACTGGGTCAGTACATCTGCCACAGTCAGACAGAAAACTGGCATTAAAACGTGGGACACCGGTCTAGTGAGTCACAGCTGCAGAATTACAGCTGATTTACCAAATACAATTCCCAGAGTGTTTTTAAATGTTTGTTAGTTAACACTTATGGTTAAGTCCAGCATTGGCAGGATTTTGAGGCTGTATTCTGGAAAAAAAACCTACCACTTTAACAGTTTTGTTGCTGGTTCAGCAGAAAAAATATCCCTATACAGTGAAACAGATTTAAACAGTTAGTTGAGCCTATGAAGATGGAGCCCAGCAGTAATTAAAGGAAAATGCAAACAAATGAAACTACATTAATTATTTTGCACAAATAATTTGGAAGATGATGACACAAAATATTTTTTAAAAAACCAACGTGAAGATGTACGTTAATTTCTATTAAATCAGAGTAGAGACTTAAGTTCATAGAGCCTAATGTTTATATGAAGCTTCTGTTTATTACAGTATGAATTTAGATTGTGAGAACCTTAAGCACCCAGAAGTAAAATAAAAATATGTTTTAGGTTTAGGTTTAAAAAGCAGAGAAAAAAACAATTCTCATCCTTCAGAGAAGAAGAAACATGTTTGCCAATATATTTGAATGTACTTTTTAGAAAAGCATGCCCTACGAAATAGTCATGCCAATAGTCCTGTGACTTCAAATGAATGTCTTTGATTTCTGCCTGTTATAAAAATTCAACTCTTTTATTGATGTATTCTAGCAAAGAATTCAGCCTAGTCCATATTATACATAAACTGTTATTTTATACATCGAATGAATTTAGCCCAATGGCTGAATTAGAAAGATGTTTATGCCTAATGGAATAATATTAACTTCAATGGGACTGTGAAGCCTTAAAGCACAATATTTTGTCCAAATGACTGAGCTCTGTGATACAAATAAGCAGTGCCAATTTTGGAGAAGGCATTTTCACATTTATAAAAGGATGATAAACACATTAATAGGACTTTTATTAAAGTCAAAAATCTACCATAATGAATACATAGAAGCTACTATAATGAATAAATATAATAAAACCAACAAACTACTATAATGAGTTCTTGTAGAAGAATATAGTCTTAGATCTCCTATATTTTATTGCACTATTTTTTCACTTGAATGATAGGTTAAAATGCATTGATAAAGTATATTAATGAGGGTAGGAAATCAACATGGGAAAATTTAGTGTGAGCCCTCATGTAGGAGAGGGGAAGGTATTTATTTTAAACAAAACTTACCTCAATCACACTCTTTCCCTCAGATTTCTTTCTCACACATTCCCAAACCCTCATACCTCTAGCTGGATATTGTGTGATATGGAGCACAAAGGAGACAGATCAATGGCAGTGTCACTTGGGTTTCTTTCAATTAAGTGATGAAAAATTTCTTTGTGATCAGATGTTGTACATTTTTGGAGTGAGTGGTTATGGTGTGGCTTTTTGCCTAAGAATCTTGCCTGTTTCAGCATGCATGGCTCTAGGCAAGGTTACTGCCACTGCATTTCTTCCTTATTCTGTATCGTTTTGACTAAAACCTGACTCCTCCCAAGAGGAAGTCTGTACAGTATGGTGTGCTTCCCAGTGTTTTAATTTTTATCCAGAAAGATGCCAGTATTTTCATTAATATTCTATGCTCAGGAATATCTTTATCATTCTCAATCTCTTGGCACTATGCGGTCATTAGAGGGGTAAAAAAAGATTGTTTACATAGAGGGATCTGCAGGTTCTATATAGTTCTGAAGTTTTTCAGCTGATAAACTTCAGGATTTACTCTAGAACATCAGACAAAACAATTCACAACTGCTTGTGAATTTCTAGTCTTTCACACTAGAAAGAATCTGTGATCATAGATGCAATTCCTATTTCTACAAAATAATGATAATAATGGCAGCTTAAGGAACTGTGCCGCAAGATTTGTAGGACAAAGAGTATTATATTTAACAAGAAGAGTAGAAAAACCCACTCAATCTTATCCTCTTGACTTTTTCTGTTAGAGAGCTAAGGAGGGAAATATGTTCTAGACACTTCACTGCCACCAAACAGTATCAGCCAGGCTAATAAATAGATTTAATTAAGTTACAGTATTATATTTACATATATCACACATTCATTCATAATCACACTTGAAATTATCAAAGAGATTTGTAAATCCTGGACTCCTACTGCATCTTAACTCTATCGTTTACACAAAATTAGAGTAATGGTACTGCACTCATTCCGTAACACATTCACCAGAAACCAACAGAAGGTAAGTAAAGTCATCTGAGTGGGAAAGATTAATGCAACGAGCCTCCAAGTATGTCCTTTTCTCCCACTTCACTGAGTCAGTAAGTGGGCTAAATAAAATCTCCATTCTGGTTTTGTCATTTCAGACAACCCAAAACAAAGCAGCCGTGTCCCAGTGTTCATTAAGGTTTTGGACGTAAATGACAACGCTCCAGAGTTTGCCATGTTTTACGAGACCTTCGTCTGTGAAAACGCAAAGGCAGAACAGGTGTGTTGTCTGCTCGTGTTACGAAAATATTCTAAATTAAATGAGTTTTGCTACTACTCTTGCATTACCTCATCAAGCAGTGTACTTTGCATTGCATCAAACTTAATTGCAAAATTAAACAGTGGCTGCAAAGTACCTGATTTCACTCAGTATTCTTCCTGCTGACATGATGGCATGTTTTTGAATTTTTTTTTTTCTGTACTGCACGTTGTTACCCCTGATTCATTTTCATTCTTTCATCCTTTGCTTTATTTAGGCGCCTCCACTGTCTCCTTCAAAAACTATGCAGTGTCTGTAAATGTTACAGGTCCTGTCTGTGATACAACTACATCCTGCTAGATAACTCTCAGTATACCACTCCTACTGTGAAGTAGTTTAAAGCTGCAGATGATTTGGAAGATTCAGCCAAACAATTTCTGTGACATGAGATTTGGGTAGATAAATATAAATACAGCTTGGACTGTCTCACCTTTCATCTCTATTCCTTGTCACATGCAAAGGTTTCCTACCTATCTGCAGTGGCATTAACCCAAGCCTTCTGGTGAAATCAACATGATTTTCCTGCCAACTTTCAAATTCATTATGTCACTCCCTGATGGTATAGGATATAATAGTATGGTGACCTTAAACAGCATCAGCAGCATGTGGATGACTTTTCTTAAGCTCACCATAGCAACATCATCTGCCTTGAAGCAGAAGAAAAAAATTAATACAAAAGATTGCCTTTGCAGGTTTTTTTAGAGTATATAAGTAAACAAAGTTCACTGACTTAGGAGATAATTTTTTTCTTATTGTTTCAGCTGATACAAACATTAAGCGCTGTTGATAAAGATGATTCTTACAATGGACATCAGTTTTCATTCTCCTTAGCTCCCGAGGCAGCCAGCAGCTCAAACTTTACACTACAGGACAACAGAGGTGAATTTCTAGGAAGACTTTTCTTTATTATCTTATCCTTGCTTTCAGTCTTCAGATGAAGATTTAATGCATGCTTTTGTTTCCAGACAACACAGCAGGAATTTTCACTCGAAAAACCAGATATAACCGGCATGAAACAAGTACCTACTTCTTGCCAGTGGTAATATCAGACAATGATTACCCCATCCAGAGCAGCACCGAAACGGTGACTATTCGAGTGTGTGCTTGTGACCATCGAGGAAAGATGCTGTCCTGTAATGCAGAAGCCTTGATTCACCCTACTGGTCTTAGTACTGGGGCTCTTATTGCCATTCTTCTCTGCATCATTATATTACTTGGTAAGTAGCTGAGAGGGACATTTTGTTCCTTTCATGGTTATTTTGCATTACTATAATTATTTTTCCAAGACTAGGACAAAGGCAAAGTAAAGACATCATTGTCTGATCCTGTACTATTGTCTAATCCTGTATATTATTGCATTTCCTCCTCTGAAGCTGCTACAGATGGGATGTATAGGGCACAACAAATCTAGTTATCTAAAAGTTAGCAATGTAAGAGGAAGAGGAGTCATCCCATCCCATCCCATCCCATC
>VWZN01000232.1:342428-374759 GCA_013396955.1 Regulus satrapa
CCCCCCAAATAAAATAAATATCCCCAAACCCCTGGAATCTCCTAAAAACAGCTTTCCTTGTACCCCTTGTTGGAACTCTGCCTTTCTTAACTCAGAACTTTGGTTGACTGGCTGCTCATGCATGCATCTTAATTAATAACCAAATGTATAAATCCCCTCCTGATTGCTTTTACATGTTTTTCTAAACATCTGCTTCTACCTTCATTGTTAGACAAAGCTGGTCTCTTCTACAGCTCAGCTGGGGAACTTATTTCTTTCTCTCTCAGAGTGCAATTGGGTATTTCATGTCAATTATCTTAATTGGAAGCAAGCTTAACCCATTTCCCAATTACAGCTCTAGCTTATTAGAACAAACAAACTCTCAAACCTCCTCTAATAAAATAAACCCAAAAATGCCCCCAAAGAACAAACCTAAACTTTAGTAACAAGACATTGAAAAGAGGACTGAATAAGAGAGCTCTGGTAAGTGAAAAGGGAGTAAGCTGGTATAGGAATGTAAGGAGACTGTGGGTCTGACAGGCTTGATCTCTGACACTGCATTCCCCTAAGTCTTTTCTCTGGCAGCTCACAGAGGGAGCACTCCTCAGCCTAGCACTGCTCCATGTGCTTTTTAACCCCCACATACCAAGGTGTAGCTGTCAGAACAAAAAAATAGAGGCAGGTGCATCTTGGTTTTGCCACTGCTGGGCATTGTGATGGCCTAGCTTTTTTTAACCATTTGAGTACAGAGCCAGGTTCTCTATGGCTCCTCCTTCTCATGCTGCTCCCAGACTTTATCACTGGTGTTCAAACAGACATCAACTTAATGACTGTTGCCAAAGACAAAAAGCCTAAAGAGAAAAGTCATCCAGAGACAAGAGGACCAAGCCACCTGCACCTCCATTAGTTATGGCTTGGTTACCCATGGCTCTTCACATAGCCTTCATTCTCTTGCTTGCCCATTTTTGTGTTCCAGTGTCAAATGCCCACCAGACATATCCTTTATTACACATCTGTGAAGGCAACAGCTTAAAACCGTTCTATTTGGCTTCCCAGGGATGTCATCACCTTTTTTAGTGGCATTCACCTTTTATGCACACACTGGATACCAGTCTAAGAAGATACATGTAGAAATTATTCCACATTTTATACTATCTATTTGCACAGGATAAATGGGCCAAACATTTAGGCCATGAAGTTATAATATTCTTGCCCACCTGCAGCATCTGCCAGGTAGTGATCCAATGATGAGTGTCCCTCCACTTGCCAAGATTGCATGTTCAGAAATATTGATTATAATGCTATTTTGATTTTGTTCTTTTCTGGCATTGTCAACATTTCTCTAAATAATTTCTACAATTGTTTTCAAGAAAAAAAAAAAAAAGTCAAAACTATACTTTTGAGATTCACTGCTCTAATATCTTGGTATTTAATCAACCTGTAATAATATTGATTACAAATACCATGGAGACAAGATATTGGTGCTTGTCTTTAGAGCAAGTATGTTGTGTAGCTCTTTATTGCAAAAAGAGCCTTTCAAGTGTTTTGCTGCCAAATATCCATCTGGCCCATGGGCTCTCTCACTTTCACAGCCAAAATTTTATCATTGATCCTGGCAGAAGGGAGATGGGACTCCTGAAAGGCGATACAGATTAACTGTTTGATGACCAGCAGGAAGTGCAGCAGAGGACAAAAAGGGATTCAGATCATACATGTTGCTCCTGACAACTATGAAATAAAAGAAACACATGTGAACAAAGATCTCTGGAAGTTCATGATATATAAAACATTGTGCCAAACATTCAGCATTCCGTGTTATTGCCCATTAACCATTACCTTGCAAAACCAAAACAAAACTTTCATTGTATATCAGCTGAGGCATCGTCAAACCCTGTCAGCTGTCTGCTTTCTCTTTCTCTATTCCTCTGCACTGGAAGGTCATGTCTTTCCTGCAGGCAGTGCTTGCTCTGTGCCAGCTCTGGTCACCCCTCCTGCATCCCCAGCCTCCAGACCAACTGGACCAAAGCTGAATTGTAAACTTTCATTTCACTGAGCTATTGCTTTTTCATCTCCTTTCTTTTATCCTTTGGGTAACCTACATATTTTATAAACATTTACACCATATATTAACTATTTATTTATTTATATAAAGTTGTTATGTTAGTAGTTGCACGGTCTTACCTTACTTTCTCTTGTCTTTTGGAATCCTGACAGGTACTACCCACGCTCTTATGTACCCCTGTAAGTGTGAATAGACTATTCACATTTCATTGAAGCAGGTATTTCTGGCCACTAAGTACCTTTTAATAGCAGGCAAACTCAAAAAGCCCTTTTCTCTATGTCCACTAAATGCAAATCACAGAAGATATTTTGATTACTCAAGGGAAAACATTTTCCCATTTAGGTTGCCTTCCCACTTTCCAATCTCCCTGGGACAGTGAGTTAGAGGACACCAGAACACTTTCTATGGTCCTTGGCAAATAAGGCACATATTTTTGTTTGATTTAAGGGGTGTTGATTTTAGGAAAGAAAAATACAAATATAATTCCACCAACACTGAAAGGAAGACAGAAAAAGTAGCTTTAGGAAAACCTTTTTCCTATGCACAGAGTAGGAGGCTAGTGTTCTCTTTCTACCCCTCCATTCCCTTACTATCAGCCATAAAAGAGGGAGACAAGAGAGTGTGTTTGTCTCATCTAAGTACAAAGAGGGTTGTCACTGAAGGAAATGTAAAGGAGTGTTGAGGGACAGCTAGAAAAACATTTTTCGTGACAAAAATATAACTTGGACCTCCACAAAGCGTTAGTGGCCATATTTACGTCTCTCCCATAAAACTGAACCATTAGTATTAGAGCAGGGGGACCAAGGAGAGCTCAGAGATTTAAAGACTGCTCCAAAAAAACATGGTGCTGGCTTCTATAGCCTGGAGGCTCAGAAACTGACTTCAAATTTCTTTGCACATGATGATTATTTAGTCTGTCTGTTCAGGGAAACTAAAGGCACTAGTCCTGGTGTGTAAAGTGAGAAATGTACATCAATTTGGGCAAGATTTATGCACTGTTTTCTTCAGCTCTGAAACCCAGTTTCAAACTCTAATCAGTCTGAACTGTCACTTTAAAAAACACTTTACATCCACACTGGTGAAGATATGCTGATATGCTTCAGGTATAAGGGTTGTACTTGTGACTAAATGTAGACTTGTAAAAATTGTACTGTTAGGCACTGCAGGTTTCAGTCCTCAGAAACCCAGCTGCTTTACTGCATCAGACTTCTCCTCTGTTTGCTGTAGTTATTTCAAGTAGTTTACTATAAAGTCAGAATAAGAATCCCTAGAACAAGGAGGTTTGGAGAGAACTTACAGATGTGAATATGCTCTAGGACATAATGGGAAATTAAGCAGAACATAATTTTGTCATTTATTGCAGAGGGGCACACCAGCACTTTCGCATGAAGCCAATTTCAATTAAATGAGCACTGATGAAATGAGAGCTGTCCCCTCCAACGGAGCAAGTTTGTAAATATGGCATTAATTGCTATTATTGTCCTGGATTAATGCAGTACCCACCTTTGCTGCCAATGGTTTTGCACTTATAGAAGGATGCTTGTCTAATCAGATGGTGCTTGCCATGTCATGGCTTTATGAAGTCAGCTTTGTTCTCATGTACAGTAATTATATTTAAGTTGCACTAGGCTGCACAGATTAAATTAATAAATGACACTTTGGAACATCCTGGCTGTAAGAGGTTTTGGAGTTATTTTATTTAGAAGAAAAGAGAAGAAGGAAATTAAGTCCTCTGTCTCCTATTACAGTCTGTGCATAGACCACTGCATCTGTGCAGAATGACACAGTAAGCTAAGGAATAATTTACTACACTATAAAAGAGGAAAAAAATGCTGATGTTACCAAATATTTAGTGTTACTTAAACATTCATAGCTCTTTCATGAAATCTATTCTGTACCTGAAAAGCCTAAAACTCACATTTTTGTGAGTTCTTTCTTACACGTGAGTTCAAGTTCTTTCTGTGTTACAGATAATTTAAACTCAAGAGTGACGTCTTTAAAAAAAGTGGTTGTGTCAAGTTAAAAAAAGGTCAAATTTCTTGTGTTTTCTCATATTCACTTGTATATATGCAAGAAAAAAATGACACTTTATGTTTCAGGTGTGTTGATAATTCTATTGAGACATAATGTGAAATTTTATTTTGAACTTCCTTAGCTCTGCCTGAGTTGAAAGACTTAATCCTTACTTTAAATTGATTATTTATTTTAAAAATCATTTTAGTCACTCTAAAGAAAACTTCCATAAGGGTAGGAAAATCAGTCTTTTTAACTAAAGTGGCACAAATAATATCTTTTTAATGTGGTGCCTATTGTACTTAGGGCTTAAGCTACAATAAGCACAATGCTCTTTCCATTTCCCCATCTAATAGAAAGGTGATTTTCTTTATTCAAACCTCTTGATCCAAGAAAGAAAGGGAGAGGAGATAAATACAGTTCTTTGTAGTACTGCGTAGAAGTAAAGGTTAATCATAAAGTGCAGAGCTGTTTTTAGACATTTCAAAATGTAAAACAGATGAATTCACACCTTCCTTATAAATGGACCGTTCTAGTTAAAATTTTGAGAAATTAATTCCTGGCTCTGCTTCTTTCTACAGAGAAAAATAACACAGTGGCCTTCTGGGGCAAGATCTTTAAAGATTTTCGATGAGATTTATGTGGCAGAAAGAGCTCTCAGAGACAAATCGATATAACTAAGTACAGCGCTCTCATACAATCACGCTGATCAGGAAAACTGGCTGCATCATCACAGGGCTGTCATTTTCTCACTTGCACTGTGTGAGATTGCCTAAGGTTTCTCACAACGTTGAAATCAAACCCTCCAGTTGACAGCAGCCAGTGACAGCAGGGGGTTCAGGGCAAAGGAACTGTATCTTCTTGAGTTTGTGCCTTGTTAAACACAATTCTTTTTCTGACAGACTCGAGATTCCCATTCCTTGGCACCATATTACCTGCACAGACACATTCTCAGGTTGTATCTCTCTGTCTATTAGATATTTTTTATAAACAAATGTGAGGCCAAAGATTTCAAGGAAAAAGTACATTCTTACACTTTTTATACTTGCAACACCTTTCTTTGTTTTGCGGTATTTTTAATCAGTCTGTTTGCAAAGAACAGACAGTGCCTCATCTTGAAGTGCTAAGATATTTCTGATACTCATTTCTTCACTCCCTTATCATCAGATGAACCAGTTCTGTGGTGTGTCTTTACTTGGCTCCTTCTACTTCATGCTAATTCCCACCGCACGTACCCTGGGCACTGCTCTGGTTTTGTTTTGCTGCTGTTAGGCACTGTCATGTAGGTGCTGCTGAGAAAATGGTTACAGCAGGGCTCTGCTGTTCTCAGTACTGCATGGAGAAAATGATTTGTAGTTACCATCCCAGCAAACTATAGGTAGCAAGCATCCGAAGGAACTCAGGTGTAAACCAGTAAAATCAGGAAATGTGGAGCTTAGCTTGCCTAGTCATTTCTGAAAATCCTGTTAGACATCTGCATGCATGTCTTATGTACACTTACATACTGTAAGTAAGTAAACCTGTAGACCTGGACTGGCATCACAGAAGCATCTCAAGGAGGTCATGCTCACTGAATGCCATTCCAGTCTGTCATACCTGAGCACAGACCCTGCTTGTTCAAACACATGCACCGCTCTCATGAGTTATGCAGAACCTTTGCAGGTCTGGGCAGTTTGAGTATAAGATATGCACCAGTGAGCTATTAAAAAGTTGGGAATATAAAGCCCTACATGCAAGAAGGAAGGCCAACGATTTTTATTTGTGTATATGTGTGTAACTGTGGCTTAGCAATATGAGCTTGTTGCCGATGGACATTAAAAGCACGAAGCAGTGTGAAAAAGAAAGTCTATCCAGCATATTTTATGGAAATGTCCCTCACAGATTTTTAAGGTCAGTTCTGCTACTTACCTATTAATCTTAAATACATGAGAAAATAATCATTTGACTAATGAAAAATTAGTCAAAATGTTAGCTGTACTGGTAATAAGAGGTGGAGAGCATACAAATTAGGGAGAGAGAAGAAAAAAAGAAAGGAACTGAAAGGATTGACACAGGGGAAAAGAGAAACCTCAGGAAGAAAATGAACATCCCCTGTAAATATCTTCAAGGTAACAATGTAAATGAAGGAAGGAAATTACACCAAGTCTCAGAAGAAAACAGAAAAAGAAGTAATGGCCATAAGCAAAGAAAGAAAAAGTTCAGCCTAAACATGAGCAAAACTCTAAGAGTAATTAGGCTAGTGAAAAATTCAAAGGTAGCTGAGGTGCAATTAATGCACATATTCAAGAAGGCTGGACTAAAAATAAAAAGATGAAGAGAACACATCCATTAAAGTTGAGAGGAAACAAATTTTAAAAACTTAAGTTTCAAGAGGAAACAAAGAAGAAAATGTTCTTTGGCACCGCATTGGTGATTTTTCTATTTTTCTCCATAATGACCTGGTAAGCTTCAGATTGGTACAGTGATTAAATTGTGTTGCTTGCAACATACCTGTTTTCTTATGGCACCTGCTTGTTCATAGTTTGGGGTTTTTTTGTTTATTTGTTTGTTTGGTTTTGTTTTGTTTTTATTTTTCAGCTGACATCAGTGCTATTCTTTTTTTTTTTTCCTTATTTGACTTCTTATCAGTTTTAATTCTGCCACGGCATCTCCTCCTCTCATCATTTACTTACCTTTCCATCCAGCTCCTTCAATCATTCTATAGACACAGATGCTGCTTTTGCAGTGGACACTGATTTGACTGCATGCTCCTTCAGTTGCACTTGCCTCAAATATTTTGAATTCTGCCTTGTTCTGAGAGAGCCTGTAGCTGTTCAGGTGTAGGTTACTGTTAAAAGCTGTGCAAAATGATGACCTTAGTTCAACAAGGGTCTGGTTTTCAATAGGCATTTTCCTTCTAGAGACATCTGTGTTTCACTAAGTACATTATGATTTAGTATATAGCATAGATGCTGTTTCATCAGCAGCATCTCCTTGATGTTTTGACAAACTGTAAATTCATGCTTTTAAAATCTCAGTTACCTGGATGCCAAGGTTTCATTTCAAGGTTCGACTTTCAGCTCAATATAGATACTCATTAAAGTCAAGGGAAGGACCCTACCGACTCAGATGAGTTAAGAAAGAGACCTTATACTTCTATTCAAGCTTAAGTAACCTTGAACATAAATTTGCCATTTGGATCCTTTACTGTGCAGTCAGTACAACAGCTTCCACTTCTGCTGTCACAGATGGTATTCCAATTCCACAGTCTGTTTTAGGTTCTCACACAACTCTCCCTACCTTTCTATGCAAGTGCTCAAAAACCTATAACAGACTTACCCTCCCAATTCCAAAAGTCCAGAAGTTCTTCTTTCTGCCTTTCCAGATGGGTGATAGACTTTCCTTTAAAAAAAGGAGTTGGGCAGCTACCTAAGTCTGATGACCTGTGCCAAAAGAACTTTGTGGTGTCCTAGCAGCTCTTGAGTTTTTCCTGGAAAAAGCACTTGAACCAGAGTTTCCTAGAGTGTGGCTGTAACAAAGAGAAAGAAGAGTAGACCCATAGCCCTGCTGTGGATGCAAGGGCAGGTTGGCTTAACAGCAAGGAGCTTGTGCCTGCCCAGGGACACTGACAGGAGACAAAGGGGAGAGAAAGGAAAGGCAAAGTTCATAGTCCCTTAACATTTTTCTCCTTATTTTGCCATTCTAAAGTTGCCCTTGCTGGGGTTAATTAACAACTATGAATGCCAGAGCTACAGGAACAAAGTAGATTGCAGTTTTTACCCCTCTCCCACATTTCCATAGCTGTAACTGGACCTCAGGATGTGACCTCTGTAAATGCTCTCTCATTACTTTCCTACTAATTAGTCTCATTTCATTTATGAGTTATATTAGCTGGGGATTTTATATGGTTTAACACATTAAAAAATAAAGCTTCTTGACATTTGAAAATACTCTCACTTTGGAGAAACTGTCAGTCCTCTTCACATCTGCCCATAAGGGGATGGTTGAAAGAGTCATCTGGGGATAAAGAAGCATTCTCACAGCAATGGCTATGCAAAGTGCTAAGGAGGCCATGCCATGCTGGCTTAATGCGAGCCCTTATGTCTTATAGCTATATGCCACAAATGTTTAAAGCCTAGATTCAACTCATATAACTATGGGCGTTAGACTGTTCAGAAAGATAAAAAAGGTGCCACCCTTTGCTTCTCAGAAAAGAGGGGGTGATTCATCCTGCCTAAGCCATGAACTAGTCTCTGGAGATGTGGCTTTCTCTCTCCACTTATCACAGCAGGGGCCTAGGAGGGGGGGCATAGCTGTGACTTCAGTGTCTGCTGCTTGGTAGGATGTGATTCAGCCTTAGAGTTTAGTATGATGAAAGAACTTACTAGAAGTTCTTGATTTTGGGGTATTCTGTTTTTTTCTACAGGTGCAACTGACTGCAAGTTCTAGCTTCAAACATGGCCTATGGCTGGTTGTGCTCTCCACCACTCTATGTGCATACACGCATGTAAGCTGAAGGAATGTCACTGAAAATTCACCCTAGAGCAGCAGAAACCAAAGCAGCACATTTCCTCCCCTAAGTTGGCTAAAACACTTAAAAAAACAGAGGCAATTCTGCAGAGCCAGGTACAGTCACAGCTTGCTGGTATTCACCTTTAGCAGCCTTCCATCTGTTCTCCACTATCACCTCCTCAGAAATGTGACTGGGATTAAGAAGGCTTAAACTTCTGATAGTGCTATGCCAGAAGTCAAAAGAGGAGCTTCTTTATCTCTGTTCATTGGAACCTCCTCTGAAGGGGTGTCTCCTCCAGACTTGCCTTTTCTACACATGCCTCCTTGTACGGAAAAATTGCTGAACAAAAGAAACTGAGTTAGGGTGAACAACTTCAGTTGTATTACACGTTTTAAGACATAAGGATGTGATCTATTCTGAAAGTCCCTGATGATTTATTTAGTGGGCATATTTTTACATTGTTTCCTTTAACATCAGAGAGAAAGTGCCTTTGGAGAGGAACAGCTTTTATCTCATCCCTTTTAAAATCACACTACAGATCTCAAAAGAAAGGCTATGCCATGTCAGAATTTAAAACATTCACCTTATGGCTGTCACCCAAAGTAGATGAAATATATGCCATTGAGTTTTAAATGACTGCTTATGCTGCCAGTCACAGTCAGATCCTGAACTGAAAGATGTAAGTTCCCTCTGTTTCCCTGAAAGCGATGAAGCTGAATCTTTTTATACCAGAAAAGGGTCTAGCCCTTAAGTTTCAGTGTCTTCCAAATCCAAAGTAATTTTATCCACTTGAATAATTTATCATCATAACCTATTTTTCATTAATTTGACTATACTTTCGTTCCTCTTGGGCTTGGTACTTACAGTGTAGCTCTACTGCAAAAAACAACGATGTGAAATTAGCACTTTCTTACTCAGCAGATCCCTTTCCTGTGAGAAGTCAGAAAGAGTGCTGCTTAAATTACCGTGAAAAGTACTCAAATGTCTATTTTGGCCCTTTCTGCTTTCCACCCAAAAGGACCAGTGGAGTCAGGAGGAAGCAAACAGGTCAGGATTTTTGGCTCTTGTATTTATGTGACAGTCAACTGACCTTCAGAACAACCTGGGAAGCCTGTGGGTCTCTGGGTTGTGACCAGCATGATGCTCCTGCTGCCAACAGTGAAGCTGTAGCTGCCAGCAGAGCTTGCAGAACTGCTGCCACTGATGGCAAGTGAAAACAACATGATTTCCCACTTCCAGCTGATGTGCTCAGCTCAACAGAGACAAACAATCATGTGTTTAAAATTAATCTTAGGCATAAGGATTGCAGGACAATGCCAGGGACCGGAAAACAGCTAAGGCTGTTGGTTGATGTGCTGTAAAGCATCTCAGGTGCAAACACTTCTGTGCTAATCCTGAGTAATTTGTTTAACTAAAATAGATTCTGGAATCAGATTGGGGGGCCCAAAATCAAGCAATATTTGGGGATAATTTCTGAAGAAACTGGTTATTAATACAGAGATGAATAAAGTAACATTGGCACAAGATCTCTTGAGGAAGACAATATATTTTGAGGCAATATTCCTCACAGTGTATCCAATTTTTTTCTTTTCTACTTTTCCAGAGAAGTCCTTTCTAAAACTCACACTGAAAATTCAAGATTAATTTCCTCTAAGAAAGGATATGAAATACATTGTAAAAATAGGAACTTTCAAAAGAACTTTGATTTTTTTTTTTTTTTTTTGCCATAGGACATCATTTATTACAAGGATGTTCTTCAAATTTAGACAGTCTCTAACATATGACTAAGTCTGAAGTCACTTTGTCTGTCAAAAGGTAAAGGGCAAATGAGTTATCAGGGCAGCTGGGTCATCAGAATTCATTCTCTTTGGACCTGATGTAGTAAAAAATATCCTCAGTCTTCCAAACAACTGAAGTCCCAAAAGGCCACAAATCCTAGCCTTGCAACAGGCCAACTTATCCAACACAAAGGTCAGCTTCATTAAACAGAATAAACAAACCAATCCTAGAGCCATAAATGACAGATCTGCCTGGGAGGGGAAGGAGTCACGCTGCTGTCTCTCTGGGCCTCCTTCATTTCTACACTTGCACAGTCCCAAACTTCTTTGTACACACCCACACACCCACCCACACTTGCTCTCCTGTGTTTCACTCCATACACACATGTGCATACATTTGCCTGTACAACAGGTGCATGCATGGAACCAGGCAAAAATCCCCTCAAAACATGGGAATCCATGCGATAGGCCATTACCAAACAGTGTGGAAGTAGCAGCTGATGGAATTGAGCTCTTCTGCTCGTGTAGTGCCCATAGCCAGACTCCTCGCTGCCTCGCAGGAAATAATGTTTTGGTCAGGNTGTCCATGTAGTGCCCTCTGGACCCCTAGCCAGACTCCTCACTGCTTTGCAGGAAATAATGTTTTGGTCAGGGGTTAACAACAGCTTATAGAGTGGAGAACTTGTTTCTTCTTCCAGCTCTCACTGCCATCTCACCAGTTTCTGCCAGCTACATTCTCATTCCTCTGCTTGCCTTCTCACCAGCTGAAAAGGCACTGGATGTTCCCACCAGCCCTGGTATTGGCAGGGAACGCTCCCAGCCCGGGATTGTGCTCCAGCTCTCCACCTTCCATTAATGCCCTGGAGCCAGCAGCCACCAATCCTCCTGCAGCAACCAGCACACATGGCAGCACAATTTTAAGAAGATGGGTGCTTCTCTCTTTTTCTGGTGTTTATTCATGCCCCCTCTCCCTATCTACAGCCCAAAAATCTCTCAAACAATTAATTTTCAAGGAACCAAGGAAGTGACTTAGGCACTTTGAAGCCAAGTACTTTTCACAGATGAGAGCACAGCTGTTTGCATGCTTATTTCCTTCTGTCACCAGATTGGAAATACATCCTGTGCTTAGAGTCATACTAACCTCTAATGGATTTGGGGAGGATACAGACTTAAAAAAATCTGCATTAACACCAGGTTGTGAATCCAGAAGGCAGACCCGCTTTCTCCTGCGTGTGTATGCCAGGGCCAAACCTCAGCTCCAACAAAACGTGACAACAAATGACACATGTCACACACTGTCCTGAGGCGCTGAGCATGGCCTTGGAACTATGAGCTTGAGCTGCCACAGTAGGAGCTCAGCAGCAAATGTGAACATGCTGGCTGTGAAGAGAAGCTCCCACCACGCAGGACTGGCAGCTGGAGTTTTCTCTCACTTCTTAAAATTAAGTTTATGAGCTTTCAATATGAAAGAGATTGGGCAAAGCCCCATTCTAGGCTGCTGTGCCTAGAATGAGATTTAAAATACCCTTATTAATGCAGAAATAAAGCAACTCCAACATCTAAAGCTAAATGCTGTAAATAAGTAGCTATGCAGTACAAGGAGAGGAGAAATCTCAGCGGACTTGACAGATTCAGGTTTTGTTCTCATTTCTACCCTTGACCTGTTTGGTGACTTTGAGTAAGTTGTTGCTTCCTCTCTATTTCTTTCTGGGGCAGGGACTGCCTGTCATTTTGTGTTCATAGCAGCTGGCATGAAAAGCTCCAGTTGTAGTGAAGATGTCTGGACACTACTTCAATAAAACCAATATCTAAATACCGATCAAAAAAAGAATGCAGATAAGCCTTTTTCTTTCCTTGGTAAAAAAGTATCATGTTGCAATGAGCAAAAATTTCAGAGGTTTCATTAAGTAAATAAATATATACCTGCATAACTGCATTTACACCGAACACAAACATATTCAACTATATTTTTAATACAAATCTAGAAAACTATCACAGCTTTACTAGGCTATGTCTCACCTCTGTATCTCTAAGATACTAAAGTTTTATCATCTCACTTCTAATGTATTTGCTATATCTTACTAATAAGATTTATTTCCTAGTTTTGCATAAACTTAAGTCTGGATGAATATTTTTAAAGCCATCATTATCCTAAGCAGACAGCAAAGAATTGTGTTTATGCTACAATGAAACATCATATTTTTCAGACTGTATTTGAACGTAGTTAACGTTTTTCTGTCCAAATCAATCTGCTTCTCAGCAGTCAGTGCTGAAATAAGCTTTTTTTCTAGTGTTTTAGGCATCTGTTCTGCCTTTTCTTACCTCTCTCTTCTCACTTGCACATATAAATGACCATTTATAAGCTTCCAGCTGAAATAGATGCCAAACTTAATCTAATTGCATAAATTCACAACATAAACTGCAAAAAGTGCATCACTGCATGCCTCAAGAATTCACAGCCTCTCTTAAAACATCTGACAGAATCCCTGAAATTGTACGGGAAAGATTCAGTTCTTTACTTCCACGGATGTGCAGCAAGGTTTTTGTTCTTGCTGTGGGCACTTGATTTCTGATATAAGTGTTGAGGTATGACTTGCAAGAGCAGAGTTCAAGGTTATTTATTTTCTAGTCTCAGCAAGGAATTTATGCCCTATGTACTAAGCAGAAGTAACAGTCAGGGAACCTTGAAATAGCATATAGTAGTGCTAAAGATCACATTAGGAACAAATAAGCAATGAAGACACAGAAAATATTAAATGAAAAAATTGAAAAATAATAAAATCAAAATAATTAAAATGGAAGCAAAAGGAATGGGAAACCTTGAAAACCTGTTTTGGGCTAAAGCCATTGAGTTCTCTGAAAGTTTTGAGGTCTTATAAGGTTGGAAGTGTCACACTATTTTGGATGTCTGGTCAAGCCCTGGTTCAAAAACCAGAGAGCAATAATATAAAGATTGATTTCGATTGTTAATATACAGGCATCAACTGAGATGGGATATTGGTTGTAAAATCTGACACATTCTGACAGGTGGAACACACATTTAAAATGTTTGGGTTTTGGAAGAAGGGAAGCAGACAGCAACATTGAATGAGAAAAATTTTAAACATCAAGGATAATGAAAAAAAAATTTCATTATTTTCCTTCAGATGCTATTTATTTTTTCTTAATGATAATGTTTACAATACTTATGTATTTGACAATGTTTTTCATCACAAGAACAAAAGATAGGAGCAACAATTTTGGATGACTTATTCAATGAGATAATTAAAAAAATCTTATCTTACAGAATTTAAATTTTTTATATAAATTTATAATTTGATACAGAATAGTATTAGCATTTTCAAATGCTGCTAGATTAAGAAATGGCTGCTTTTTGTTTGTCAGTTCCAGTATCCCTCTGGAAACAGCTGTAATAGTTGAATTGTAATTCTAGTTGGCAGCAAAAACTGGTCACCATGTCAGAACTGTTCTGACAGAGTAAATGACTGAAGGAAGAAACCTGCAGGGAAGTAACTTCTTTTTTAAATTTTTTTTTTTTAGAAAGAAGTAACTTTATTTTTTGTTAGAAATGTTGGCTGAGCTTGCATGAGTCAGGTCCCATGGGTTTCCCTGACCACCATCCCCATCTTTAAATAAGTAACAAGCTACCTCCAGTGACAAACACCCACCCATCACTGCTGCATCACTACTGGACCACTGATGTATGAGCTGCTTCTGCCACCAGTGAAAGTTCACAATTTGTCAGCTAAAGAGCCTGTCCATTGCCAACGGGTTACTTTGGAAATGTCTACTTGAAGTGGAAGGTTTTATTTATTTATTCTAAAGAGGTGTACAAGCGACACAGTGTTTGGACTCTGGTTTCTTTATAGCAGAGACCCCAATCTTCTTTGTCACCGTTCTCCAAGTCTCCACAGGAAAAGACAATGAGGGTGTCAGTGCCCATCTGCATGGCCAAGTTCTTTTTTCTCCCTTGAAGACCCTCTCAGCAAAAAAACCGCAGCAGGCTTGCAAGGATGATATTAAAGCCACCGACTAAGGCATCCAACTGGATGAGGCATCATTGCCCACCCACAGACATCCTGAGCCTTGGCCCCAGTGCGTTTCGTCCTTTTCATCTCTTAGTAACAGAATAAATAAACAGAATAAAGATGCTGTGAAGAGCACCAAAATGACATAACTGACACATCGAGGTACGATTGTATTGTAAGCCACAGGCAAACCACTTATACCCTTATTCGGGAAAGGCTTTGAAATCCTTTTGAGGAATGCAGTGATGACTGAGTCAAAGGGAAAATACACTTGGTTAGCAAGACTCTGGGTGCAAGTTGGTGCTCCCTTTGTCACCTGTAGCAGGCAGGCAAAGAAAGGGGTCTCTAAGGTAAGTCTGCTCCCTGACAGAGAGAGAAATATGCACAGTTGGAGCATGCAGCTGGTTTAATCTTAGGGCCCCAGAAAGAAAGTCAATCTGTGATGTGCAGAGTGGGTAGGAATGGAGAGAAACAGGGTGGATGTACGGGTCACAGAAACTTCTGTTGTAATACCACCCTCATCAAAGACAATGCACAGTGGTAAATTATGCAGACAAACAAGTCTCTGAGCTCTTACAGGGCTTTACAAACTTCCACCAAGAAGAAACTTTTTACAAGTGAACCACTTATTTCATTTAAATATGTAGCCTGTATAATCAGTCTTTGAAGTAGGGAGACAGATGATCAGAATTTGCCTTTTGATCTTTCCAAATTGTTTTAGCAAGTAACAACCATGCCTGAAGTCTTTTCTGGGAAACTTTATTAGCAACGATGTTTACAACAATCTTAGAGACCAAGGTTTCTCTTAGTACTGCTGTTAAATAATCCTCCAGAAACTGAACTCTTACAAAGCAAACTCAGGGTTTACAAAGAACATAATGAAATTTATGTAAATGCAGTTAAAATCCCAAATCAAATCAGCTACAACTCTATTTAATGCTCTGTACATATTCACATGAAAAATATTCACAGGATCTGCTGGATTCACACAGATCTCAGTCTTGTTCTCTTCATCTACTTGTACCATACTCAAGTCAATGGATCTTGCAAGAGAACCGCTAGCTCAGAAAACAGATGAGGCTCTGAAGCAAAAAAGGACTGACTTTATCAGTAAACCAGAGACCCCCTCACACCTACAAAAGAGCAGCACAAGCTGCCTAGTTACAACCTACAGCTGGTTCCAGTGATTAGCACAAGTGCAATAATTTTTAGCAAGGCAACTTGAAGAGGCTTCCCCTCCTTGGTGTCTGTTGTAAAGGTCTGTACTCACATTTCACATTCTACACAATTCCTGAAATAACAGGAACATTCACAGCCACTGCTTTTAGACAGCCCATACACAGAAAAGACACTTTGGTTTGAATAAAAGGAAATGGGACTTTCTTTACCTTTTGTTTTCTGAAGACAAGGAAAACAAAATTGCTTCAGGCAATCTTCATAGCCCACACTTATGCAGCAAAAAAAGGGAGAATAGCCCACTTGTAAAAACACAGTTATCACCTACATTTTATTGAGGAAAGCCTAAAATTCATTAACTGCAGTAACTGGAATGCAGGAATTATTTAAAAAGTTTTGGTTTTTTCCAAGCAATTTCTGGGTCAAAAGAAGAAAAAAAAACAACCAGTCCTGGGTTCCTCCCCCAAAACAGCCTATCTGATAAACTCAATCTGTTTTAACAAAAATATTTATGAATAAGATTGCAGTCTTCTTACAGCTGAAAAATGAAACTGTATATAGGAATAATGAAATGAATGTTAAATGTGAGCTAACAATTCCACTGGTGATGTCAAATACAAAATTTGCTAAGCAATCATACATCTGAAAATGAAGTAATTTTCATTTGTTAACATATGAAACTGGTCATAGTTAAGAGGGAAAAATAATTGTTTACATAGCTACACTTGACCCTCTAGCACCGCACCATTACATCTTACTGCTGGAAGCAGATGGGTAATTATACAAAAGAATTTTAAATACAGAAGACTTGTGGACAGGGGACTTGCTGGTGCTTTTCAAGCTTCCTACTCTTGAGAAGCATTTCAGCTTTTTATTTACCAACTGAAGCTATAAGAAGTTACAATCACTTCCCAAAAGTCAAATGGCAGCAGCATTCGGCAGAGAGCAGTTCCCTGCCTTCACATTTTTATTCCCTCAGTTATTTTCATGGTTTATTCTCACTTTCTAAATTACAGAATGTGTTTGGTTTTTTCTTTTCTCTCACCATTTGAAATGGATTTTAAGCATATATCCATTAGGAAAAGGCAAATCATAGAGGCTGGAAGAAGTGAGGTAGTGTTGTGGGCACAAGTGTAAAAAAAACCCCTTATTTAAGTGCATCTCACATTGCAAGTGTAGAAAAGTATGCATCTGAAAATACATGTATTGATTAGCTCAGAAGTGAAACTTTGGGAAGACATTTGGGTAGTCTGAATTTTCCAGCTCCATGTGATGTCTACTTTGGCACCTGCAATGAAGTGCTTTGTCCTGATGTCCATCCCACACCTACAGAGAGGTGCCTCAAACAATTGCTGAAGAAGCTGCTCAGTGTAGTGTGGCTGTTGGGCAAACGTTTTCTTCCAGGAGTCTGCATTAATTCCTTGGGCCAGATCTGAGCATCAATGCTGCCCAATACTTTAACACATACAACTGTGGGACATCTGCAAATGCATAAATGACTGGCCAAAAAGTATCTTTTCTCTTTCAGGAAGAAAGTGCACAGCTAAGGAAAATAAGGGTTAAATCTGTTTTGCTTATCAGAAAAGAAAGATAAAAAATGACTACACAATACCTACCACCAAGGGACTGTATTAACTGAGAACCAGCTTAATGGAAATGAATGGCTTGAAGCAGCAAAATTAAAAGAACAAACAATGCTGGTAACCAGTGGGAAAAAATACCAACAGACACAGTGGATTTTTAATTTCTGGTGCTGTTCAGAGCTTTTACAGAAGAAACATCTATCTGTCCAATATAAGCCTCAGACACCAAAAAAAACCCAAGAGAACTTAGTGACTTAAGACTGCACATCACATTTGAACTACACTTTGGGGACAAATTCTGCCCTTCGATTGACAAAAACTGTTTTCAACAAACTTCTCTGGAACAGCACCCACATAGAGTTTCTAATATACCATTTCACAGTAGTGGCTACACTGCTATCCTCTTGTCAAAGAAGGATCCATTAAAGCAGACACCAGCCTGATAGAACAAGAAGCTGAGAAAGAAACTAAACTTGTTAATGTAAACTACATGTACATTCTCTACAAAAACTGCCATTCTCTTATTTCATAAATATCTTCTCCTCTGAGTATTATAACAGTGATTTAAAAACAAAACTCCTCAATCTTCCACATACATCTGTGTCACACTTCAAATGTGTCATCCACTGTTCAAAGCAAAACTGAGTATCTCCTTCTAATTACTGTGCCATTTTCTGTAAAAAAGGGCCTGAACTTGAAAGTTCTTGTTTAGCAGACTCAAGAAGTAAATTTATCTGCAAAACTTAAGTTAGGTACATGCTTAAGTGCTCAGCTGAATCAGTTTCTCATAATAATTTCCTCCTCAAAAGCAGAGTTCATGCAATAATTTTGCTGGTTACTGACAACACAGCACTTAGACATAGGAGACAAATGTTAAACAGATTTTCATCCTATTAGCTTTTGAAATCATTACTTTATTACATCATACAAGACAGTAAAAATAATAAAAATAATCAACAACTTTTCATAAAAATTAAAAGGGTTTAAACCCAAATCTTATTAAAAAGCCAAACTTAAAACCAAACTAAAGAAATACTATATTTGCACACACTTTTAAAGGAAGAGATTAAAATTTTCTTTTTGATATCAACAGGCACTCTTCATTCATCATCTGCAAGAAACTAGGTTAGGTCTCCATAGGCAACAGTCAGAGTTATTAAGTAAGTAAATATGCCACTGCTTCTGTGCCCTCCTTTTATTTCCTTGCTTCTTCAGTCTCCTCTGACTCTCTCTCTTGGTGCTCTCTTTCCCACCTCAGTTCTTTCAGCTCTTGTCTGTACTTCCGTTCAATGAACCGTTTCTGATGGGCCATCTGAGGAAAGTTATCTGACACAAGGAGAAATATTTTACATTAATAAACAAACTGGTAACAGAGAAAACCTAGGCTCATTTTTGTTTTTTTTTTAAACTTTGATGTTATTAGAGGTAGGGGGGAACAATGTTGTTCCCATTTTTACTTTTATTTCTTATAGTACATAATGAACAATAATAAACTCATAAGAGTTTGGTTTCTTTATGACTTCTTTACATCTCTTTCTCCTGCTAACAAAGCACTGCCAAATCTAATACACTCACAAAAATAAAATATAAAATTCTGGTATAGCAACGTGGCCAGGTGTTACCTGGATTTTATATTCTGTTCCCTTAGCAACAGGTAGTCAATACTGAAAAATGAATATGAAACTACTGTCAATGCTGTCAGGGTTTTTTGTCCTGTTCTTACTCCAAAAAGTATGAGCCACTGGTTTCAAGCACTGTACAGATGTTTCTATTATTTTTATTATTGTTTTAGGCCATGCAGAATCAACTATATGCCCCACACTATGGCAGGGGTCATAATGGGAAAGTAATAGTGTAGCAAGATGGAATGCAGTTAAGTCTGACCCTGAAAAAGTTAATACTTGGCTATGTACCAGAAGGCAGCCTTAGTGTAGTCTAAGAGCATGGATGAGTGAAGACTGCCTAAAACAGAGTGGACAAGGCTGAGGTGATGGAGAAATAGCTGGGGAGATGGATGCTTCTGCTTTCAGGCATTTGTCCATTGGCTGATGTGTAGGTACACATTAGAAGTGAGACTGTAAAAACAGCTTATATAATTGAACAGAAGCACTCTCGCTTTAGTGCACTGCTCACAAAATGTGATGTTTTCTGCATGACCAGGGTGCTGACATTCACATGTGTCTGTGCTGTGGAGATCTGCACCCTCCAGCCAGTCAGAAAGAAGCAAAAGGCTGGTGGAATATGTGACAGGCTGCAGTTGGTGATAAATCCTGCTGGGATCACACAGAGCTCTGGGATCAGCATTGGCTACCTAACCAGTCTGAGATGAATGCAAAAGGTTACTACACTGACCTTTAAAGCCATAAACAAATTTGGTAGATGTCTCAGCAGAGGACTGCTCTCTCTCTTGCTGGCTACTGAGAGAGAATTCAGCTGAGGCTTCTCAAGGAGGAGTACCTTGGCACCAAGCTTTTTCCTCCTTTTTCTGCATCCAAGGCAGCACAGGTTCTCAGCTAGAGAATATGGTGCAGAAACCACAAAAACTGGAGGAGTTTGTGGTACAGCAGAATAACTCTCTACTGCTTTGTTTTATTGGCCAGTGAAATTTATTTTTCACTTTATTATATATACCACAGGAATAAAAGGTTTATTTATCAGTTATTTACAACTTGGGCATAGGACAGTATATTTATTTAAGCCAGAAAGCAATCTAAACAAAATTTGTTTTAAATTGCTGTTGTTTTTAAAAACGCTAGTGCTTTGTTTAATGGAGTTCTGGGGTATTTTGTTGCTCATGTACCCCATGAAATGAAAATCAGATTTTCAGCACTGTGTCTATAACACAATTCTTTAAAAACTCAGCTTGGTAGCATCCTGTTCTAACATGTTTAGGATGGTAAGAAGGAAACTCATATAATAAATTAATCATGGCTTATCATATAAATAGGTATATGAAAACTACTTTTACTTGACGTTAAGTACTTATGCATAAAAAAAACCCCAATAAACAAATCAAACAGAACAACTCCACTGCACAGCCATATACATAATAGAACAGGGGCCTTTAAGGGTTGTGTAACCTCCATCCCAAAAGACAATTAAAACTTGACTGGCAAGGCACAGAGAAACTAACTTGAAAGTTGGCTCTGTTTTGACTTGAAGGGCAGCAGGAGCACAGACCTCTAGAGTTCTATGGTATTTAAACAAATATGTATGTCAGAAGAGAGCTGTGAAGTCCTTGGATTGATAGGCCATGAAACTCACAGCTCTCTTGAGTGGTGATACTGTCACAAGAAAATTCACTCAAAGACAACTTCAGTAACATCTTGCAGATACTCATCAGAGAAGGGAAGATACATTTTTCTACTTGTCAAATTTTCTGGTGGTGAGAAGTATATGCTTAGCAGATGGATATAAAAACATATCTGAACTACATAGATTCATTGCCTTCTGAAATTTTTAAGCTCTTGAATTTCCAGATGCAGAAATAACACATTAAAAACCTTTGACATCTGAGGAACTGCATGTGTTTCCTTTGAATGAAATGCAAAAAAATTGACTCCCCCATGTTCTTTTCAATAGGGAATTTCTGTTGCATAAAATGCTTGTAAACTATTTGCTTACAGGTCACTCACATCTGGCACTTTAACCCAATTGACCAAAGTTATTTCATATAAGAAGCTTGCCCACACTCATTCATATCCGAGACTACATTTCAATGAAGGGCTGCTCCCATGCTGGCTATGCAGCATATAATTTAGAGAGATTATACACAGATCCCTGGATCTGCAGCTGATATTAGTCCTTCTTGACAGATAAATATAAATTTAAATTGTCGGGGATCTGCCTCTTAGATTTTAACTTAGTCTACTGATAATCTGAGATCAAATTTTATTTTCTAAGGTCGCACTTTCCTCCTCCCCTGAATTAAAGGGTGAGACAACCTGAGCATCAGAGACTATGCAGTCTTATCCCACGGCATGCATAAACATGGAAAACCTCAATGACACTTTATTGCACAGGGTTCCCTTGAAGTTGCATCCTCTGTAGCTAATCAGCTCCTGTTAACAAATACCTGTTGGGATCATATTAACTTCAACAGCTACAAAACTGTCTTGAAAGTATTTAGAGGAAAACCTGCTGCTTAGAAGCTGACAGCACTTAGCATATGTGTTCTGTTCAAAACTTATCCCCCACAAAATCTGCACCTTGCCTCACTAAAGAATGAGGAAATAAACTATGAATTCTCTGTTGCACAAATATCTTACATTTTTCAAGTGCGTCCATGGCAGCTCCCATTTCTGCTTGCTGAATACTGTGAAAGCCAAACAAAAACATGTTACATCAGATCTAAGCCATACAGAATAAACTAAAGTTTCTGACAAAGTGGAGAACTAGATACTCTTTTGTAATGAAACTTTTTGGATAACCAGAGCTAGTAATTCCTAGAGTATACAGTACATCAGACTTTCCATAAATATGTGACCAATAGCACTACAGCTCCAGTAGAATATTTAACTTGGATCAATAACAATAACAAAATATTCCAGTCCATTCTTCACTAAAGCATTTTCTTTTACCCTGAGAGAAAAAAAAAAAACCCAAAAAAACAAATTCACAGATGCATGAATGTTAACAAAAAAAGATATTTTTTATAACCATATTTGGAAGCATAAAATTAGGGTTTTGCAGTTCATGGTTGAAGTCTATGAATCCTTAGAACCATTCCAAAATGCCTATAAGTAATAACCTTAGAAAAAAATAAAAAGCATAAGAGTGTGGTACTCTTTACTTGCCAGTGTAATTTGCATAGTAATCCAGTAGCAAATACCAAGATAAAGACACTATTTCCTGGAAGCTGTTCTGCAGTTTCTAGCCTGAGAGCAACAAATAGTTAGCATTGCCAGCCACCTTGAAGGCAAGCTCACCAAAAAATAGCTTAATATCCACATAGGGCCCTTGAGGAATTCCTAAAGCAGAGAAGTTTGAAGAAGGCTCTACAGCTTTCCTTTTCCAAGGCACACCATACATGGTCTATCTCCATGACTAGTCATTTTGGACACCACCACACTTTAACACCATGTGAATAATTTTTTTACTATACCTTGGACCTTTGCCACATCCTATTCTCTCCCCTTTGAAGTAAACAGCTACTGTGTATGTCCTGGCATGAGAAGGTCCTACTGTCTGCAAGGTCCTGAAAAAAGAAATATTTTATTCAAGCAGGGAGTATCAAAACACAGAATCTGTCTGTTGCACATAGCTCACCAAGTTTTGAGTCTGGTCAATACATGTAGTGCAATTCATGCAAAACATAGAGCAAGGGTTGAAGGATGTCTGTATAGATCACATTAACCCAGAGATTACTGGAACAGCATTTATATTGATCATGTTTATTACTCCAGGTTCACTCTGGAGCACCACATGAAAATTAATACTTTATTTAATCTATTAGCAAAAATGCAAACTGCAACATGAAGTGTCCAAACACTGTGAAAAAATAAAGTAATAAATTATGCATAGCTGTGCAATTGCAAATAAAACCTATACAAAGATATGTGCACTAGAAGTTTAGTCCCTGAGAGTTTTGCAGGTAGCAAGGTTTTATAAAGACTTCGTATTTGACATGGTAGCTCTCTACACTGAATTATCACAGCACAAAGAAATTTTCCATCAGCTTTGAAAAGTTAGTTTGTCACAAAACAAACTTTCCATTTGACCTAAAGTCTAGGACATACGTCAACAACCATCTAAAAGGGAAAAGCTAATTCCCTAGATGTGCAATGAATTGCTTCTTTTGCAGTTTCTCACTGCTGTCCCAAATCTCTCCCCACTTTCAGATCAAGTTTTGTCCGCTACCTTGTTTCTTTTTAGAAAGAGCACCAATTTCACATCAATTTTTAAAGTATCTAACTAAAGTACTCTATCTCTCTGTGCACTGTGACAAGAGCAAATAAAACCTACCCTAAATTTAAAAGCAATAGTACTGACTGCAGTGAAACAGATAACCCCAAGAAAAGGAATTTAACAAGATAATAGGAAGATAACTGTGTATTACTAGGTCTGAGCTGTACTATAAAAATCAATTTATCATCACAACAAAACAAAACAAACATTTGGTACTTGATACTAAGTGGTTTTTACAAAAATGGGAAATGGTTTTTTATTTATTTCATCCCCCTCAACCAAGACAAAGCCCTGAACCCTCACACACAGACACGGAGCAGTCAGAGCCACAGAGCACTGGCTGCAGTGTTAAGGGCATGGCACTTCTGAAATGCAGTGTGTGTCACTGTCACGGCACTGGAAACCTTAATTCAGTACCTGTGACAAATGCACTCACATTCCATTCTTCACATCTTTTCGATATAATAATCCCAACAACACAAGACTTGAATTTTCATAGCCTTTTTCTCTTCTTTTGGAGCTAACACTGCACCCTTTCCTACATCAATTGAATGGATATGGATGCAATATACAACCTAAAGTTTACTATATATAATCTTTTTTGAAGCAGCTATTAACACTATTTAGCAACTGGAAGTAAAAAGGAAGCTCTATCCCATCCAGCTTCAGGTATCTAGCCTGAGGTGTACAAGTTAAAAGGTTCACTGCCCTGAGCTCTTTGTCATTGAACATGGGAACATTTGTGAGCTGAACTGCACAGCAAAAATGTCCAAAACTTGTGCTGCCCTTCAGTGCCTGTCTGTAGATGAGAAACAGTGTCTATAACCGGGAGGTGTAACATAAGGCATTATTATGTTTGCATAATAATATCAAGAAACTTCATCTGTTACTGAGAATAGAATGGAAATATCTTGACCTCATAACAAAACAGCATTTGTTTGATTCTTTTCCTTCAATACTGCCATTCCTTGCATTAAAAGTAAAAGAAATACAGAATTATGCCAATTAAATACTTCAAAACAAAACCTCTATTTTTCCATTACAGCTCTAAAGGTAAAATGCTTAGTAACTCTTCCTTGTAATGGCTTCGAACACCTAAACCTTAGGAAACAGCATTTTCCATCTTCAGATAAAGAGAGATTAGAGGGCTTGGATAATAACAATAAAAATAACTATGGGGAAAATGTAGGGTGACTGATCACATCTTGCTCCATATACAAGGAAGGTTTATAATTAGCTGATATCCATAAGACTGTTCTTACTTGTAAAGAGGAATGTCTGGCTCTTTTCCTTCCGTCCTGAGAGTCAAGCAGCATTGCTGAAGCTGAGATTTAGGATCATTCCAATCTTGATTTAAAATAAACTCCTGTATCAAGTCCACAAAAATGTTTTTATGAGAGAGATTGAGAGACTGTAGTAAGAGATTCAAATGTCACAATGTGTTAAAACACAGTGGCAGGAAAGTAGGAAACTGACTGATCTTACCTTTAGCCGGGGAAAAAAGCAAACATTCATGAAAGTGTGAACATATTCCAAATCTTTATCAATGTACAGGGCAGCAATAAAGGCTGAGGGGAGAAAAAGGTACTATCACTCATCCAAAGAGAGGCATTACAGGCTTGCACTTTTAGAAACAAGTATCTCTGAGTACTTTAAAGCCATATTCAATTATGTTTCAGAGCAGTGATCTGATTAGGGTATTATCCTGCATACTCGGAGAAAAAAAATCAAGTTGACCAAGAGATTAAGTGATTTACCCAAATCTACCTAGTCATTTAAAGAGATAGAAACAATGCTCTGCTCTTAATCTCACATTTTAACCAGGAGACCATGAATACTTACAAATAAATCACTACTGGGTACCATAAGATAATTTAGATATAAATCACTCCTATTTGTGTGCTATTTCCATTTATTTACAGGATTTTGCAAAAGCCAAGTGGTCTGGATGGCTTGCAAAACACATCAAAATACACAAGATAGGGATTAACTTTCTTTGCAGAGTATTTATAACTGTTTTCATTTCATGGAAAAGAAGGTAGCACAAACTTCCAAAAATCAACTAAAAATAATTTGATTTCCATGTAGCCTTCCCTCTTGAGGAGTGACCATTTCAAAACCTCCTCAAATGCAGACAAATGAACCACAGAAATTATTCATCTGCTGAAGTAACTATTTTTTCTTCCAACAGTGTCAAGAACATACTAATTAAACACTGAAACTGCTGTTAAATAGCTCAGCTCAGAGTATAAGCTTTAACTTTGAAGACATGCTTTTGACCTGGTCATCTTGACCCCTCAATTTCTAAGCCTTCAACTTTCTATCTGCAATTATGCCTCCTTCATGCTTCTATACAGACTTCAAAAATCTAAGCTAGTCTTCAAAAATCTGGCTTTCAGAGGTATAGGGATAATTAATTTAGAAACCTGAACATACATTTTTAATAGTGATTTAGGAGACTTCTAGTGGCTTTCTTAAACAAACCCCAAGGAAAAGGAAACTATGAAGTACTAAGTTATTATAACCAAATTAACTCACATTCCAAGAGATCAGCCAGAGTCTTAGTTCGAAGAGTTACAGGTCTTTTTGTCTTGTCATTAGTGATGGCAAACTCTTGCATGCCCAGCTCTTCTGCCACCTTGGCCTGTGTCCTGTTGTTCACCAAAGAGCTTCTCAACAGCTGCAGAAGAAATAACTTTCATTCCATAGTAACAGTTACCAATAACAAACTACAAAACCTACCAGAGCTGGGGAGAAAAAATTACTTTTATCCTAGAGGTTTCTCACTTCTCTCGGATTGCTGACATTTTGATTCTGGACATCTGAAGCGATTTATAGAGGCACACTCTGTCACTCTTTCTACTGGTGATTCTTCTTTCTGTTTCAATTCTTCCCACCAATCTTTACTTATTCTATAGACACATTACTTCTGGGTAAGTGCCATGCATTTAAAGTGCTTGTTTGTGAGCTTCCTTGCAAATTATGTAGCATCTCTTCATGAGTCCTGTGCTTTCCCAGCTAATCTGCAGTTTTCTATTTTAAGTAATACACAGCTGTATACATTCTCCCACATAAAGTGTAAGCAAACAATATTCTGGAGTCCATGGAACAGTCCTCAGTGTCCAAAAATAATAAAGAAATAGCTGGTGACTGAAAAAAAATGCAAATTAAAGCAAGATATTTCAGTGTTTCAGAATGAGCAGATGAGGAAGCTGCTCCATTCTTTTGGCCAGAGCAAAAAAATCACAGATGGACAGCCTGTATGTACTATTTGCTCTGCTAGAAACAGCACAGCTGAGCCCATGCATCCTGGACACAGAGCTGCCCTAACATGTTCCATATATGACAATGTGTCATGAAAATAATTAACCTTGGCTGCAGACAGATTACTTAAACATAGAGCTCTAAGAAAGTCATAGAGCTCCCACACAGCTTAAAGGAGTATTTTGTAATTTTAGGGAGAATTTCTGAACCTTTGGCAAGGTCAGCGTTTTTCCTGCTTGTTTGCTTTTTTGCTTTAAATGGAACAGTATTAAAGAACTTAGAGCTACTATATGAGGTAGGGGTGAGAAAGAAATCTAAAGAATGTCTCTCTTTTCCACAGTTTATGTTTAATCTAGACTTGAGACACTGCACACACATTTTTTTCTCTCTTTGTCTTCCATATCACATTTGCTCAGCTTATTAGATACAAGTTATATGCTACCTGGCTCTAGCATGTCAACTGAGCTTATGAAAAATCAAGATTTATTTGCTGCACTTGGTACTTCATCTCACACAACAGAAAAATAAAACCCAGTATGTTCATAATTTGTTTGTCAATGATGTATGAAGCAGATATTCACAACCTGGTCTTCATAAACTAGGAAAACACTATTACCTGCCTCCCTAACCTTTGTTTAAACTCATTTACTAGTTGTTCCTTTTCAAAATTCTTTTCTTTTACGTCCTTAAGATAAATAAACTATACTTTCCACAACAATATCTTAAGTACCCTAAATACAATATCCTAATATGTAACTCCTGAGACAAAGTGCAGTGTCCCATGACAAAAATCTGTTTCTTGTAATGGGAGAAGGATTTCTTTTTGTTGTTTTCAGACTATTTATTTTGATGGGACACATAATCATGATTAGTAGTATCATAAAACAAAGAGCAACTACCCAGTGAATTAAGAGACAAAGCTCCAGTTATCCTCTTAGCAGTGTGGTTATCAACTTGCTCTTCATTAGAATTCACCTCCTCTACAAGTGTGATTGCAAGAAACAGGCAAGAAACTCAATTCCTCTTAATGATACTGAGAAGACACAGTCCCTGTACCTTTCCAGCAGCTTTTTTAGTCTCTACATTGGTAACACACAGTCTGCATTACTGCAGATACTGTGACACATTATATGCTCAACTGGAGCTGGACTCTAATTACAAAGCAGTTTTTTTCTTCCATCTTCAGTCAATGTAATGCCACTCATGACTGTACCAGAAGAATGTATCAATAATTTAGTACTGGAGAAACTGCATATTCCAACATCCAACAAAATGTCAACTTCTTTTCTGGTACATTATTTGGCTACCTCCAAGTATGTAGATAAGACTACATTTTCCTTTCTTTTTCTTAAATATAGTTAATTTACAGACATCTTTCCACAAGCAATCACTTCACACTGGAAAGCCACTGCACTGCCAGTCAAGTGGAATCCTTGACCAAAACTGCCCTCAACACACTAGACACCCTTTAGCTGATGTTCTACTATTCAAATTATGTTTTCAGATGACAGGAGAAAGAGCTTAGTGTTTGCTGTTTCTCTTCAGATTCCTCTTTAACAGTCTCCTTTCTCGTGTCTCGTTTCATTTGCATTCAAATTTAGAAATATTTTAAGATAAATTTTCTTTCTCTCTACAGGCATATCTCCAGAGTTCAAATTTTATTTTAGCCCACTGCCAGCCTCTTCATATCTTTATGTGTTTTCAGCATCCACTCCACTCTAACTTTGCAGTTTTGCCTAAAAACTGAAATGCATAACTTGTACTTTCCAACCCACTAATCATTACATTAAGCAACAAAAACATGTTGTTCTGAGCATTTACACCCATTAACAGCAACATTTCATATCCTCCTGGCCAAATAGTTCTTGCAAGAGTTATAAAACTACAGACACCTACATTTTTAAAAGTAATGTAGAAAGCAAAAAACCTCACTGGCTTTATATCCTGTCTCTTGAATGGCGCAGAAGAATCCATACAAATATAACTGAAACTTAAGAAATGGTGAAGAAAAACTCAAGTAACTTTTAGTCACAGCATGTACTTTTTTTTCCTCTTGTAAACAGCTTTAGGTCAAAAAATTCAAGAATCATGTTCTTGATATGATGTTGTCATCCCTTTATTGATCTGAGGAAACCACTCTAAAATTAGGCTACTCCCTAACTTTAACCAGAAAACTTGACTCACATTCCTGATACATGTATTGCTTTGCTGTTTAAGTAAACTAAAAAAAATTAGTAAGCCCAAGAAAACTTTTTACTTGCAAACAAAGCCACAACTCTCCAGCTGCATGGCTAAATGAATCAATCAGGAAAAAAACTACTCATACAATCATGCTGTTTTTAAAGTACTGTAAATTGTTGAAAGATCCCCAAACTTAGTTGTTCAAAGCCACGTAAGAGAGGCTAAAAGGCTATAGCAATCAACAGATGACTATAACTACAGTAAAATTAAATTCAAAAGCTACCCCAGGAACTTCAGATTGAAAACAAGAGGAAAATCAGATCAAAATAAATTGTAAAAAGCTTTTATCAAAGCTGTATGCGTGTTCGACAGCCTAGAAATCAGGAATTTAAAAAAAAAACCAAAAACAAACAACAAAAAAAAATCCCAAAAAACCAAGAACTAGTCTTAGCCCTCAGTTTCATTGCTGACACCTTTAAAAATCTTGATCCATTTCACAGACTGAACAGAAATTACTGCAATGCCCTCATAAATCATCATTTTCTATTCATCGCAATGCTCATGACTTAAAATTAACAAAGCCTTTTTAAGAGCAGTGGTTGCTGAGGGTTCTTTTATTAATCAAACTCAGAACAATTCACTAGCTGTTCCAATAATTTCAGTCTCCATCCCACTCTTACTCTTATGGAGAATATGATTGATGGCAGCTCACCGTTAAGTGCCCTTCATGATGATCAGGGAAATGTATGAATAAATACTCTGTGGCTACCAACTGCATTATGGAATCACCCAGGAATTCCATCCTCTGGTTGTGGCCTCTGAAAAATGAGACATCAGTGCAGCAAAATCAATAAGCACTCATGAGGAAAAAACCAAAACCAGCATGTACACACAAATTAAAATGAAGAGTGATCTGAAAGTGAGCCTTGCTCATTTCCAAACACATTTAAGACAATTTTTCAGTGTTAATCAGGTGAGATGAAAACACAGCTCATTACTGTAGTAACACCAACTTACAGGCAAAAAGCAAATCGGCATAGCTACAAATAAATGCAATCATTAGATTACAGATCAGACTAAATGAAGGAGAAGAGCAGTTGACAACAAATCTGTAATGGGATAAGATCTCCATCTCAACCTTGTTTTAAGAAACTGAACTAATGAATGCAATTACTTCAACAGAGAAAAAATGTCCATTCACAAAAAAGAAAAGAAGCAGGGTTTAAACTCATACAATATCCTGAAGAGGATAACCACTGATATGAAATTTAACAAGGGCAAGGGCCAGATTCTTTACCCGGGAAAACCCCAGCTGTGTGTATAGAAGAGAGAAAGAGAGGCTGGAGAGCGGCACTGTGAAAATGGAGCTGAGGGTTCTGGTCAATGACAGGTTGAACATGAGCCAGCAGTGCCCCAGCAGCCAAGAGGGCCAGGCGTGTCCTGGGGTGCATCAGGCACAGCATGGCCAGCCAGACTAAGGAGGGAATTGTCCTGCTCTGCTCTGAGCTAGGGTGGCCTTGAATACTGTGTGCAGTTTTGAGCTCCACAATACAAAGACAACATTAAGCTGTTAGAGAATGTCCAAAGGTTAGCAACTGTGATGTCAAAGGTCCTTGAGGGGAAACCACATGAGGAGCAGCTGAGGTCACTCTGTCTGTTAAGCCTGGAGCGGACTCAGGGGAGACTTCATTGCAAAGGGGAACCGAGAGGCAGGTACTTATCTCTTAAATTTCAGGACCAGAGACAGTGCAAAAGGAAACAGCATGAAGCTGAGTCAGGAGACCTTTAGGTTGGATATCGGGAAGAGCTTTTTCACCCAGAGGGTGGTTTAACACTGGAAAAGCTCCCTAGGGAAGTGGTTACAGCACCAAGCCTGTCTAAGTTCAAGAAGTGTGTGGACAACTCTTTCAGGCACATGGTGTGATTCCTGGGGTCCTATGCAGGGCCAGGAGTTGGGCTCAATGACCCTGATGGGTCCCTTCCAATTCAGCACATTCTGTAATACGGTTTTCTTGAAAACAGGGCCTGGCAGCTTTGCAAACAACAGAACACAAGGGCTGTGCTTGGACCAAAGAGCATAATTTTACTTCTTTTCTCTGCCCAAATGTACCTCCAGGTATGTTTTGCTACAGTCTCAGGAGTGATGTACAAATATCAGTTATGCAGAAAGATCAAAATAAACACCAGGATAGGTTTCTAACACCTTCTACAGTTTTTCTCAAGGCATTTGCTACTGACTACTGTCAGAGGTGGCACACTGAGCCAGATGGGCTTGAGAACATAGCTGCTCTTTTCCAGGAAATAAATGTAACACAGTTTGTTTACAAACTAGGCAATCTGGAATACCCTTAACAGAAGGGCCAACTGAGCTACATGAGGACTCTTGCTATGTACTCACAGAGTCAGATGGTTAAAGCCTACTGTCCTCAGAGTGAATGCACGTGCTAGAAGCCGAACATGAGTAAAGATGACTCCAATAGCCTCCTCAAACTCAGTAAGCTTTTGAAGAACTGGAGAGGTCTCAATGAGTTGCCTGTCAGTATTGGACTCCTGCAGCTGCAACAAAAATGAAGTGTAAGTAAGCAATGATGAGCTCAAACTGCTGTAGAAATTTTCAGAGAAAAGCAAGCCTTCTCTAAATCAAGGGCAAAGAATACAATGAACAAGTTCCATGGACAACTGAACTCAGAAAACCAAGTTTCCTCTAGCTTTTATCTAGTCCTGGATAATTACCACTCAAGAGATGAGCTCAGATGTAAGATGTATGCTTTTTTAACAGCTGAGGCATTTAAACACATCACTTGCACACAGAGACATGTGGATGCATTGTAGCATAATACAAACTTTCACAGAATGGGTACAATTGTCTATTTCTGCATTTTCTAACTTTATCACATTGTTTGCAACTGAGCAAAAGATTCAAAAATTATTAGAATAGGGCTGGCAGACTGACAGCATGTCAAGACGAGACAAAACCCAAATCAATTTCTCCCACTTTCCTTAAGTATTAAAAATCAAGAATAAATACTTTGAATATGAAATTCAAAAGGGCACACTAACACAAGAAAATTAAAATTATTGCTTTGGGTCAATATCTTTTCTTATCAGTTTCCTGTCTGATGTCCTTGATGTGAGGACACTGTTAAATGCCTTTGTGGACCTGGGAAATGGCATAAGTACTTCCTTCACCCATTCTGAGCATCTCTGATATACTAATGCCTTAGAAGAGGAATTATCCAGAAAAGGATGCCTAGAAGAAAAGTAAGAATAACTACAGCTTTTTAAACTGGCATATTGAGATAATTTTTGGTTTGTTGTCTGTCCCTTTTCTATTAATTGATTACATCCAATTTGTCTTTTTCCTGTACTGAGCGTTCAAGTTCACACTTTCATAGAGCTACATATCCTTGCACCAAAATCCCACACTTGGGAGATAATTGTCATTTTGGAGTTAAGCTTCACATAGAGCTGAGACTGCTTTTCACTTCCTCATGCACAGCCCTTTCTGTTTACCTACACAGAATTTCTTCTGCTTTTTTAAACTCCACATTCAGTCACCCTTGCACTCTCACAACCAGAGTGAATTTTTTCAGTCTGCTGTTGTCCCTGCTACCTGAAATAATTTGGTACTGTCAACAAACTGCCACCTCACTGCTCATCCTCTTCCCTAGGCTGTCAATGAGAACAGCCTGTACTTTAGCAAAGATCCCAAGGGAAATCTGCCAGTGATCACCATTCCTTGCAAGATGTGGTCATTTCACTCCTGTTCTCCGTTTCTTATGTTTCAGCCATTCCTTTAAATCTGGTAGGGACTGACATTTTCACTGGAGTTGCTTTTTTTTATTGCTTCATAAAAAAAAAAAAAAAA
>VWZN01000232.1:374790-414338 GCA_013396955.1 Regulus satrapa
AAAAGATAAAAAATTTAAAAGCCTTTCCTGAATGTCTTTCCAACAGCCTCTCAGGAAACCCAGCAGAGTGTATCATCTGCATTATCACATGCTTTTTTGTCTTCTAAAACTTCCAATATATCTGTGAGGCAGGACTCGTCTTTACATGTTGACGCTTTCTAAAGAGTCCATATGCACCTAGATGGCCACTAAATATCTTTCAGAACCATTTCTACAGACTTGTCTACTGACAAATACACAGAACTGAAGACCTATAACTCTGTTCTCTTACCCAGAGCTTCTTTTCATTGATTTGGATCTCATTTGGCATATTGTTTCAGTGATTTTTAGTAATTTTTTAAAATGCCATTTTTCAGGCTAGCTGTGCCAAAGGCCAGCCTGAGCTGTCTGTGTTTCACCTACTGGCAAAACACCCTAAGATGGTTTTGGAATGTGGAAGAAAACAATTTTCATCACACAAGTCAAGGCAGTAGTAAGAAATTATGAGTTTCCTACATTGGCTTTTGCCAATTTCTAAGCAGAGTGCAAGTCTTATTTGTAAAAGAGGGGACGAAAAGGTTAAAATAAAGTAAGAGAATAGAAAGAAATTCAGACTAAGAACAATCTTCTTAGGAGTTGCATGTGTCACCATGCAGAATCTCAAAATGTTATCTTCCTTTTAAAGAGTATTTTGTATTCACTCTCAGAGGGATGTGGCTGTAAAACTTCTTCACATGGACTGATTTGTTGCTGAAGATTTTGGCTGTGCACTCATTGCTGTTCTTGCAACACCCTTGCACACTCCTGCTTGCACTAAAGATCAGGAGCTACAGTGCAGAGAGGCTCTGAGACTTGGTCTATGTCTTGCCAAGAATTCAGAAAGGGAGAATGAACTGGGACATCATTCTCCCAACTTCCAGACTCATAAACTCACAACTTGTGAATTTGTCCATCCTCAACACATAGAGGATAAGTTAGCCTTCACACACCTTCATAATTTTAGTGTTTACATGGTATTAAAGTTAATGGAATCACTGAAACAACCACACTGTCATTGCATGGGCACACACAAACAAAATCAAAATAGAATCAAATCAAAACTTTTATGGCATTCCATTAATGTGCCTTCCTACTATTAAGGTTTCAGTCCTAATTTCAGGTTAAGAAAACATGTTCACAGATTATTTTTGCACCCTTTGCCTCCAACTTAGAGAATACAAACAAGAAGCTGTCAAAATGTTACCTCTCATTGGATTTATTGTATAGGCACAGTTATATAACAAAAATGAGCCAAGGAAAGGTGAATGATTAATTCTCAGAGAGGGAGAAACTAACTACTTATTTTTAAAAAAATCAACCAAACAAATCACAAGCCAAGCAAAAAAGCAAACACATATATTCCTTTGGCCACTCTTTAGCACAATTTTTGAGATGTCATCACAATAGAAACCTATGGAAAAGCATCCCTTAAAATAAAACAGAACTGTGAAATTTATTACAGAATGGGATATACTTACTTGGAGTGGGTGTAGTGGATAATTAAGCCATACATCCCGCAGGTCCTGCAAACATTGAGAGATGCCTTTAATGCTCAAGGGAGTCATTTAACAAATTCCACAGTACTAAATAAAATGTCATTACTTGAAATACTGAACTATTTCAGATGCTGACTCTGCTTATTGCAAATTCAATAGTGCTGGCAAACTAATTTTTAAAATCGTGTATTTGCTGTTCAAACTGCCTGTAGTTCTCCCAATTAGCTTGTGTCAAAGAGGTGGAAAAATCCTTGAACCACATAAAAAGTGGTTAAAGGAAGAAAAAGATTTGTTTAAGCCTCAGGACTAACTTTATTTGCAAGTACTCCTCAGTAACAAGTTTGACTTCTCCAAAGGCAAGGACTGAAAAAGAAAAAAAAAAAACAAAACAAGACCCCACTTATTTTCTTCTATTTCATAATGGCTTCCTTTAACTACAGCCACCAAGCAGCAAATAAACACTGAGTTACAAGAGGCTTCCAAATACTTTTATTTCTAATAATCTTTGTCATTTCACAGACGTAGAGGAAGGAAAATAATATCCAATTCATTCTCTCCCACTGCCACATGTGCTGCCCCAGCAGTGGGTACCTTCCTTTACCTTTATACAGCACACGTTCTAACTAGCAGCCATCTAAAATGCAGCCTGATCTATTCTTGCATACTACAGTTGGGTAAATGCTGAATGAAACACTCTCATTTTGTGTTTGTTTTTTTTTTTTTCCAAATACATGTTTAAAGCTTTTAGGGTAGGATGATTTAATTGATGAAACAGAATAGTTGCTTGACGTGTGCATCATTCCCTCAGAGCCTGACACCGGAATCTGCAGCACCCATTTCTCTTTTCAGAGGAGCACTTTGAATGGAGGCCATCAGGTTTCCCACTCCACCCACCCTCCCTACCTGAGCCAAGCAACTTAAAGCACACCTGAGAAAACACCATAATTTTCTTGCCTGGATCAGTACAGCCTGCTGTCCTAATTCAATTTCCAGGAACCACATAAAACAGTATTTCTGCTCATTTGTGATCTTTAAGTGAAACAATGGACAGGAAAGCACATCAAGTTCTTTTTGAACTGGAAATCAAATCATGTAAGTACATAAATACCTTTTCATTGAAAAGCAAACGTCCAAATAATTGTTTTGCTTCTTCTAGGCTTCCCTCTAGATAAACAGCTCCTACATGAGGGGACCAATATGTCAAAGGTCATTAATGCAATTAGTACTTAGAAAATTGCTAAGCACGACAAGTCAAAGATCTTGGACTTCTTCATCTCCAACACATTCATTTTTAAAAGCATGCTTTCTGTAGCAACACCTAGTTTTTCTGAGAAATTTAAAGCACATTAAACACCAGCATAAATCAACAGTCATAAAATGCAAAGAAAAATCTGAAATAATTACATCAGTAATAGGAAATGATAGATCCAAAGAGCAAAGTTTAAACAAAGCAACCTAGATGCAATATATTTCCAAAAGAACCTTCCAGTAAACAGCTAACTATACGATTGTCTGGTTTCAGCAGACATAGAGTTAATTTTCTTCACTGTGCCAGATACAGGTATATGTTTTCCATTTGTGCTGAACACAGAGTTGATGATACAGAGCTGTTTTTTGTTATTGCTGAGTAGGGCTCCCACAGAGTCAAGGCCTTTTCTGCTTTTGGCTCTGCCCCACTGGAGAGGAGACTAAGGGGTGCTGGGGAGGTTGGGAGCAGATGCAGCCAGGACAGGTGACCCAAAGTGAGCAAAAGAGTATTCCAGACTGTATTACATCATGCTCAGTATAGAAATTGCAGGGAAGAAGGAGGAAAGGGGTTTGCAGTGACAGTGTTTGTCTTCCCAAGTCAGTGTTATATGTGGCAGGCCCTGCTGTCCTGGAGATTTCTGAACAGGTGCCTGTCCACAGAAAGCAGTGAAACGATTTCTTGTTTAGCTTTGCTTGTGTGCACAGCTTTTGCTTTCCCTATGAAACAGTCTTTATCTCAGCCCATGACTTTTCCAGCTTTTACCCTTCCGATTCTCTCCTCTATCCCACTGGTGGAGAGGTGAGAGAGGTGGGGCTGTGTGGGGCTTGGCTGATGGCTGGGGACAAACCTCCACAACATTTCCAGATAGGGAATCTCCATGGAATACATTTCAGTAAACAGCAAACAATTGCCATTTATTCTATACTTCCAACAAGATTACACTCTGCATATAAACAATGTGTCAAGACTATTGCAAAGCTCAAGGTCTTCCCTGAGTTTCCTTCCCTAATGGTATACCAATAACTTATTGTCTGAACTGGAAAAAGCATCTCTGCATGTCTCAGTTTATGAAGACTGTTTGTTGGTTTTTTTTTCACTTCACACACAGCCCTCACTAGCCCTCTCCACATGTCCATCAGTAACAAGTGCTGCAAAACTTCTGTTAACATATTTTTTGGTACATCCCATGTACTCTATAACTGCATAGGAACTTCTTAAATTCAGTATCAACATTTTGTCTCTAATTCATTTTATAGGAGAGCTTATGAAAATCTTATACTTGTTATTGTAAGCATAAAAACAAATGGAATACACAGTTCCATCAAGAACACAGAGAGAAAGGGAGTGCATGTTCCCACAAACAGGAAGAACATGATTTGCCTTGCCTTTCCCTTCCCCTTTCCCTTTGACTCCTCACTAGGGTCAACTACTTTCTTTGGACTCTTTGAAGAACAGTTTGGGGGTTTATAAGACTAATCTTGCAGAGGAATTATGAGAGCACAAAATTTTAAGCAATTTCTAGGCAGCCTGCTCATACTTCTGTTTTTTTTTTATTTTCATCACAGGAATTTTGTGAAGAAGCACCAGACTTTGTAAAAGAGCCTCAAGTAGGAGTTCCAGACCCTATGTATACTTTTATAGTCCCTTAAAAAGCTCCCAGATTTTAGCTACAGCACTAACAAAATCTTATTGCTCAATTAACTTTCTGAACAGCTTTGTATTGGAGGTTAAACAGCAAGCCTGCTCTCTCAGCAGATCTCAATGCTTGCCAAATAGTTCTCATCACTACATCCTAGACAAGCTGAACAGAGATACATATCTAGTGTTCCTCTTCTGATTGCTTTTTATTTTTAAATTAAAGATCAAAGTGTTTATGGAAAGCAAAACAGAGTTAAAAAGAAAACTCTTATTTCTTGATAAGAGGAAATGCAATCTGGCCCAAGGCAGAATGCACAGAACTGTTGACATCTAAGCCAACTATGATCTATTTTTCAAAGCAGGACAAAATGCTTTAGGAGCTTGTGTAGTATAAAAAGACCTGCATCAGGGCTAAACCATTCCCACAGCTAGTAACTTGTACAGTACACCTTATGAATATGAAGCCAAACCAGTGAGATTAACTTGCTTCGTGTACTCAAACAAGTGAAGGTTCATAAAAATACACTATTTAAAACAGAGCTTATGCAGATATAACCAGTGAGATTTCTATCCTCCTGCTTGGTAACTGTGGGCAGGCCCCGATTCCTTCTGCAATATAAACCTACAGACCAGTGCAGTCAGCCACTAGTCAGTATCCTAGCACCCAAGAGCAAATTTGAAAAAAACTGTCCTTCACCCTCAGCCAGAGGGTAGCTTTATTACACCAGTCATATTGCCATGCTTTATACCTGCAAGAAAAATGCAAAGACTAAAAGGTATGTACTTTGCAAATTCACAGAAGGCTAGCAGGGCACAGAGGAAGTAGTCTGGTGACTCAGTTAGGAGTGCCTGATGCATTCAGAAAGCAAGCTGCCATTTAAAATTCAAGGCTGAGGTTGCAGGTCTGTTCAAGCACTACTGGAATCAGTGAACCTGCTTTTCTTCTACCAAGCCACAGTGACTGAACTGCTCCCCTCAGACAGGGGGTAGGTGTCAGGCCACGCTGGCACAGGAGAAGTGGAGTTCTGCAGTGACATGAAACGGTTTCACCGTCGGTGTGTGGGAGCCCGGACGTGGGAGATGAGATTTTCATGGCTGTATACACACTCGTTGTGTTTATACACGCAGCGTATGTGCAGGAGAGGGGAAGGGACAAAGATTATGTAAGAAGCTTTACTACTGCCCACTCCTATTAGCATGACTCATCAGGCCCACATCTCCTCCATCACAGTCAGCACTGCACACAGACATGTATAAAACATAACTGTCTGCACACACAAATGCAAACACGTTACCTATCAGGGCTTCAAAGCAGTTGGCCATGGCATGGCGGAGATCTGACTCCCTGCAAAGGTCTGGGCCATGGGCATAGAGCATGAATCGTTCTAGTTCCAGCTTCTGCAAAATACATAGAAAGAGTTTAAAGCACGGCTTCAGAAGTACTGGAGTAGCAGTTTAGGCACTAAAGTTCAATTACACTGTCCTCATGCAGCTACTAATTTTGAAGGAACTGTGAAGCTTTTCTACATAGTTTCAATTTAGACACAGGATAAAATTTTAAAATTTACTTTGTTTATCAGAAGTAAACAACTGGACTGTGATACCAAGGAAAAACTAGAATTATCAAACCAAAAGAAGGTACAGAAGAATAATGAGGAATATGAACTCTGGTAGACTTGGTCCACTGAATATCTATCTGGCTTTTTCCTCTAAGACCATCAACAGGTGGTAGCCTCGGGGCACTGCAAGAGTAGGCTCATATTTTAATCTGCAGTGCCACCTAGCTTCCTTCTTCCTTTGAAAAGTGCATCATTAACACTCATCTGTTGCCTGAACTATAGTGCTGCTTGCCAGTCAAAATCTCAGGTACTAAGTCAGATATTTTCTATAATATATGATAATTCTGCTATAGAAATGCAGGCAAGAGCTCCTAGATTCTCTTTACATATTCATCTTTTTGACACAAAACCACTATTGGGATAAAGAAGAGATTTGTGCATCTCACATATGAGAATAGGCTCTTCCCAGCTGGGTGTAAGTTTCTACTGATTAATTTCTTGTTAGCTTTCAACTTCATCCTCCAAGAGTGTATTTAAGAGGTAAAGTTGGAGACTAAGTTGTTTGAGATGCATGGTTTAGAACATGGTTTAGACAGGTTTCAATTGCCAAAAAGAGTTTTCCACTTTCAATGAATGGCAGCCTGTTCACTGCTTCAGAACACTGTGAATCACAACTGTTCCATCAGAATTTATGATGCACAGTGAGCACTTGCTAGAGTCAACATAAGCGTAGAATATTGTTTTATAGAAAATTTAAATTTCTTATACTCATCATTTGATTCTTAATTATGAACAGTATTCCACAAGTTCAAGAGACATTGAGAGGCTAAGAATTATATTAAGTAAGCTGAATGAAACATGACACTGCGGGGGATGAAACCAGCAACATCATGTAAGACACAAGAGGAACAAACGGAAAGTTGGAAAATTGGGAATATACAGATATCTAACATTTACAGCTGTATCTAGAGTTTTTAAAATAGTGCAATAAAAAAAAAAGTTCAAAAGTTGTCCTTGTACATTGTTAAAGGCTGTGAAGAGACTTGAAGAATACATGAACTTTCCTGATGCAGGTTTAAAAATAGTAGCATGAATTAAAATATCAGGCAACTTGAATTACCAAATATTACCATATTTATAAACAAAGCCTTGATACTGTATGTTTCAATCAATTCATGCTTATCTAAATTAATAAAGAAAGACATGGAAGAAAATTATTGCGTTCACTGCCTACCCTATGACTCTCCTGAAATGTGAGCATAAAGATATGTTAGAAATCCTGCAGTTTTTATCAAAATCACGAGATTGGACATGTTTGTTTAGGGCACTGTGTGACTACAGAGAGGAAAGATTAAAAGAGCAACTTGAAAACTATCAGCAGTACACAGTGGCCAGTGTGCGCACATGTGTGGCATAATCGACTACATCAGTAAGTCTCAGACTTTTTCTTAAAAAAAAGGCTAACAAAATCAGGAATGAATAAAGGAATACCTATTTATGAATATGAATATATTCTGTATCGCAATACCATGCATCAGTATCATATAGAGAAATATAAAAAGTTCCATCGTTCACAGAACTTAATTAAATAAAATTCTAAGGCATCATAGTTTTTCCTAGGAGATAACTCTTCTCCAAAACCCTCTTCTTCTGACTACTCTGACAGTCTACAGTGAATGTGAAAATTACTGCATAGGTTATGGAGCAGATGGAATTTTTCCCCCATTTTTTCTACCTCATGTTGCCACGTTCTCCCTACATATCCTAACAGAAAGTCAACTTTTAAACAACATGTTTGTAACTTTGATTATTTTTCTTCACTGAAGTTCTACTGTCAGCTTCATCACTTGTGCAAATTAAAGGAATGTGTAAGCACACCTTCAGTAAAGGCTAAAAATTTATCTTTATGCTTGCAAAAATCACTTTTCCCAGAAGCATGCTTTGGAGAAAACACAAAGTTCTCCTTCATCTTTCAAATCTACTTTCAAACTGAAAAGGGTTCCTGCATCCCAAATCTTGGACACAAAACAGAGCAAAGAAAGTGATGTTCAAAGAAGGCAGCTCCCTCAAGAAGCAGTCCAGACACACACAGTATTCTACCCACAGATGTCAAACACAGAGACACAGAGAGCTGTACCTTAGCCAGCATGGCCAGGTGCTGGTTCTGCACGATGGCAGTGCGGTACGTAGCTAATCCTCCTTCCTCCAGAGTGGGAAACAGGTAGTATAAGTGGACACTGGCAAAACAAAAAAGCAAACCAGATGCTGTTAGCGTCTGATTAAAGATGAACCACCTACACCTGCAGAGAACTTCCCTCAGACCCTAGTGAGTAATATGACTCTCTTCCCAAAGTGGAACTCAGCCTGAAGAAAGGTGAAGACACAAACATTCAAACAATGCCCAGTTCTATCTGGCGGGATAGCACTGGCAGCAGAGGAGGAAGAGTGCTGTCTCTGCCGGGTGGCACATAATGCCTACATCCCTGCTCCAGTCTGAGGTCCCCTCATCTCAGGTTTCTGTCCAGCAGCAGCAGAAGAGAAGAGGGTTCAGCACAGCTGACACCTAGAGGATGCTGAGGAATACAGCACTCAGCCTAGAGAAATGACGTGCCATAGGGACACAGTGCTTTCAGGTGAGGCTGCTGTCAACATGGTATCTATCTGTTAATTTGTACTTCTTAAAGTACTTTAAGGGATGCCGATGAAAACAAAGAACAGAACTCAACAGCCTGGATTTACTAAATGTGTGAAGTCATTATATTATAAACCACACACCCACACAAAAAAAAAGGTAAAAATCACAGGTTTTTAACAACCTTTAATGGCGTTTGTCATCACGCCAGCAAGGTACTTCATAAAACAAAAACAGAACAAGTAATTTACTGATCCCATCAAGATCTGAGTAATGAGTAAATGATTTTGGATACTTTCCTCTATGACTATCTAACCCACGCTGAAAAAAGTTAACACATATAAGTTTTTCAATATTCCCCAATTAAAGCAGTGCATGTCACTAATTATTAAAATATTTTATTAAGCCAGTAGCCAGGGGGAAAAATGCAGATGGATGCAAGATTGTTTAAGGACAAAAACTGCTATAAAACTTAGAGGCAATCTAATCAAGCATCATAATTCACAACAGCAGACACCTGAAGTTTAGAGAGGTAGAAAAAAAAATCAGACTTAAATAGGTGCTTACATACTCTATTGAACAGAAATGGAGCTCATTTTTTTTCTGAATTGAGACAAAAGTTAGCTCAGAAAGTGAACTGATCTTTGATGAACAATGACAATGAAAAATGCAAGACATTTTAATCAGCAAGTCTTCCATCTTATCAGCCTGTACTGATGTATGAGAGAAAAGGCCATGAGTTTTAAGGGCAGTGGAGACCTTTATAGGCTAATAGTTTTTAATATCACGTAGCTAATGGCCAGTAGAGAACAGAAATATAAAGGCAGTTTTGTTGTTCATGTAGCAAACTGGCTTAAAGAGCAAATTAGCAGTAAACAAGACTACACATCTTAAAAACAGTAGAACAAAGTGGGTGAAAATAGATTATAATCCTTGTATTGTGCAACCTGTTTGCCTCTACTAAAGTAAGGTAGAACAATGGAGATAACTAATAATGTCTGTATTGTTCAGAATACTCAGGCCAGAACTGGAGCAATTTTTGATGAACCATGGGTTTTTTCTCTAACTTTTGAATAAATTGTATTTGTGCTTAACTACTTAACCTATTACAGAAGCTACAGCACTAATTACTTGAAATACAAGAACTGCAACACTACATTCAGCATTACCCATAAATGCTTATCCCTTGCAACTAGACAAAGAGAACCCATGGAAACAAAACAGTATGCTAGGAAAAATATTCTTTAAAAAAGGGTACGAAGTTCAACTTGTCTATAGTTGAATAATCTCTAACCCAAATCAATTTAAAATTGCACTCCATGAAATGGAAACTCTTGCTTTTTATTTCATAATCATTCTTGTTTTATTATGACCACTGAAAGAATTATCAAGAGAGGTGTCTGCAGGTATGCAGGTCTAAATATCAGGACTGCAAACATATGCAGTGAAAGTAGACATTGAAAAGTTTAATAAACACAACACTGTAATAACATACAAAGCTGAGAACTCTTGAAGAATTCCCCATTTACCTTGTTAAGAACTCCACCACAGCATCTCCCAGAAATTCTAAACGCTCATTGTGGTTAATCCTGAAAAAGGCAATTTAAAGTTCACCATAACCTAAGTAACACATGCTGGTTATTTACACAACACAATTAAAACAAAAAAATCAGAGTTGATTGCTAATCAGTCATAATAGTAATTTCTGCCGCCTCCCCCACCCTCTCTGGATTACAATCCTTTCCAAAACAGAATAATAACTATGTGAATCGTGAAACTCAGGACTGACACCACCACCTTTGAAATTTCCCTATGTTCTGTTCTGAGCTATTGTCAGAGATTCACAAAATGAAGAAAGGAAACAGAACTGCTACCTGGAACTGAAATCAGGTTTCTCCTTCCATCAGAGGGAACCAGGTGATTGAAACAAACAGCCTGTTCTGAGCCTTGTGCATGATACTGGGGAGCTCTACCTAATCAACATCAATACCTGCAGGGCAGGATGACCCTGCAGCAGATCATTGGTTGGTATGGCAGAGGGAGTATGAACTTGGATTTTTCATGGCACCTTTAAATGCCTTACTTTCTGAAATTTCCTCTGAGCTCAAAAGAAAAAATGGCTGTACCAGGAGATGCATCTAATGATGCCGTAAAGTTATTAGAATCTTTAATTTTCTCTGTTTTCTTTCATAACTGCTCCTGATTTACCTTTGTTTTGCACAGTTTCATTTCCTTCAAGCTGTCTGTCTGCTTGTATTCAAAGGACTAAAAAGGCAAGCAGCTGAAAAAGAATGTGAGCTTGACTTTGAATACATACAAATTTCTGCTCTAGACATCAAAGCAAGTAAGCAGCACCATTTTTGATTTCACACGTGATTGTAACAGAATGAAGGCTATTGCCACAGGATTTCTTTTTTAATCCAGAAGATCCTTGTCAAGTATTTGGCAGCTTTTGTGATTTTCACTCCCCCAACAATTATATAATTACTATAATTTCTGAAATAGCAGACCTTTGTTATGGGCTGAAAGAATTCAAGTACCTCTGTGAGCAAATCTACAACAACTCTGTGTAGCAATATAACTGAAAACACACCTCTCTCAGAAGTGGGACTTTATATTTTTGTATTACTTCACAAGAATTAATGCAATTTAGCCTTATGTTATCTTTAGAAGACTCAAGCTTGAAAAGAAACGAGCATAGTCCAGCCAAAACATCATTTAGAGAACAGTGTAACAATAATTTGTGCAGAATTAAATTTCTCCTATTCCCAGGCTTCCTCTGAAATGATGGCTCTTGAAAGGTCCGGCTACAGCATTAGCTGACTAAAATACACACTGCCATCTAGTTCATGCATTTAAGAGATTTCACATGCAACTGTTTCTTGCATTAGCCTTATGAGCTTTGTTTATTCAACTTCAGCTAATTATGGTGCCTGTGGCACCATATATATCTTAAATATATACCATATATTTATATGCCATATAAATATATACCATATATATATCTTAATATATCTTAAACTGTATTTATATGCACAGAATTCTTAGTGGTCATTTACAGATTATTGCATTACAACATTAATGGGTTTTGCATCTGTCTTTAAATTGGAACAGTAAATCAGCAAAGCCCATGTTCAGCACCACACTCCTGTTAACAAGCTGCCATGCCAGGAAGGTACTACTGTGAGAAAATGTGATGAAGAATCCAATTTATAGCACTGATAACAGCAACAACAAATTTCATTTCTTATTCTGCAGAAAGCATAAGGGTAGCCTTTTAGTCCTCCTCATTTCAGGGATCAACAAAAATGATAGAATTATCTGTTAAAACCTTCCTCAGATGTTTTCTGCAGGCATGACCAAACATTTACTATGTCACTGCTAATGGAGGTTCAGCACACCTTCATAATATAAAAGTCAATTCAAAATGACTTTTCACTTCAACTATTTGCCAAAGCTGTCGCTGACAGTAAGTTGGTTGTTTCTATTAAATATCTCCCTCTGCAGCATCTTCCCTACTTGCAAACAACTATGTTCATTACCTGGAAGGAGCTGGATCATCCTGTCCCAAACGAGACATAATATTTATCAGGGTGTTTATCCCTAGAAACAAACAATGCACTATTAAGTGAACAGCCACTAATTCACTTTGAATAGATGTAGAAAATAATTACTCAAAACGTTACTTTGTAATTGCTGTACGCAAGATTATCCTGTTATTTACAGGGTTTATTACATCAAGTATAATCCTTATCAATGCTCTCTGCCTAACTGACCGCAGTCCCATTACAGTGGTATTGAATTTTTGCATTCAGGGAGCCAGATAAATACCACCTTTGCATGAAAAGGACATTCTAAACATTATATAAGCAAAAGACAATTTACTTCATTATCACTGAATATACTTTAAAGGGGTGAGGAATATTTTGCAGCAGACAAACCACACGTTCACATTAGTAAGACACATTTACAAAATAAATTCCAGTTTGTTCAACATGTTGAGCAGCAAATTAAGAAAACAGTACTTGCCAAAAATCTAAGCAAATACATTCTCCCATTTATTATTCATGCTTGTTCTCAGCCCTTATTGACTAATTTGCAAAATCCAGTCTTTCAGAACCGTGCATAATCATTGAAATCCTCTACTGAAGGCATCTCTCAAAGGAACAATGGCCAAGGAAATGATAAAGGATTAAGGAACAAAGGGTGCTCTTACTGATTCAGTGTGAGGTAAGAGAAAAATGTTAGTGTTGTAAGTAGCATACCTTTTTTTCTCATGTGTATATGGTGAACTTTTCTATCCCCATACTTGGGCTGTCGAATCCCACAGTTGGATAAGGAATTTCTGGCATGATCTGGATTCATCCCAAAATTTAAATGATGGCTTGGGTGAGTCATAGCAAGCTATAGTGTAACACATACAGGAAAAAAAAGTGTTAAACGTAATTTTGCAAATGAAAGAAAAACATTATCGTAGACTGGTAGCTAGTAATAGTTATTTTTCAGTTTGAAGAAAGGCTACAAAGTGATGTAGTCAATCAGAAACTTGGTTCCAGCAATTTAAATGTAGGATGAACTATTTCAGATGTCAGAAAGAAGCAACTTTTATGCTCAATCATCAATTTAACTAATTAACTTTCATCATTTTTTTTCTTTAAGGAAAAATTAGTTTAGAAGAGAAAAAGCATGAACTGTCAATTTGCCTTCAGACTTTTGCTTACCAGCTTTGCTGACCTGATTTCAACACATTTGCTTATTTAAAAATATATTCACTCCAACACAGAACTATAAATATTCATATTAAAAATATAAGCAATTAAAAGAGCTTCTCAACCATACATATTTACATTAATTAAATATCTATAAAACTCTCTTACCTCAAAAAATGAAACAACAAGTACATTATTCCTGGCAGAGTTAATCACTGAAGAACTTTCTCCCTCATGACTACAGAAGACTCACCCTTCAAGTAGACTAGGAATGACAGGATTGCTCCTCCATTTTACCTTTGTACCACCAAGGATTACCAAAAGCTTACTCTGCTACTGACACCACCACTGCAGAAATGGCAGCAGGAAATAGACCTACAGCTTGTTTTTCAGAACTCCATCCTGCAAACTCACTCATTCCCTTCCTCTTTACAAATACACAGATCAAAATATTGTGCTTATATAAAAGTATGTGCACACAAAACTTGTGTATAAAAAAAAGGAAACATTGGAAAATGCAAGCGACAGAAAGTTATTTATGACACACATGCAGGACTGGTGCTGCAGAGTGTAAGCACAGACATTCAGTAATTCATTCAAACATTGTCTGTTGCTTTCTAAGCATAAAACTTAGAGAGTAAAATTATATTTAATTAACAATAAGAACTTTCTCCAAGTCCTTTTTAATTTCTTTATAGCATTACTAAATTTGTTGAAATTGCACATTCTCAAATTCTGCTCCATCTGGACTAGATGACATATTACAGCTTTTCTGAATAAATAACTTAGTGTAAGCTTTTTTTAACCTGCTTGTAGTTTAAAAGGAATATACCATGATAAAATAGGTAACAATCAATGCAGAATTATATATCTAACATGGCCTATGCTCAAGGAGATTAGTGATACCATATAAATTTTTAAAAAGCTCTTCCTCTTATGGAAAATGTTTGTAGGGTGTAATGTAATGAGTATTAGGGACAAAGCATTAAAAATATTTGTTATAAACAAACATGACTTACACACTTGATTTTTATGCTTTCATCTCTTTCTGATCAGAATTTACTTGTTGGTTTGAGTGTTTTACCTCAACATTTTGGAAGTTTCCATCCATTTTTTATCTTTGACATTAAAACAAAGATAGCCTGCCAACAACCAAATCCTAGAAAATGCTCAACGTTCAATATAACTTGCAGTAGGAAAAGGCCTGGAAAACAAATTCTAGAAACCAGAAAAGCTGAGAGAAAAGATATTTCCTTAAAATAATTTGGGAGTAAAATCTCTAAAGAAATACAAAAACTGAAATGTTTTGAACTCAGTCTAGTCATTGGAGAGAGATGACGCTTCCTTCAGAAGGAAGTTCTGAACAGATGTCTCCATTTTCCTCCAGCAAATTCAGAAGTCTAAGAGGAAAGGGGCAATCACGCCAAGTATCCGCTTCAGAGGTGATCAGTTCCAAATACAAACTAACATAAAAGGCTGGTCACACGACATGGATACGTCTAAAACAAGTAAAAAATTCTTCTCTCCAGTTCCTGCTCTTGCTTGTTAGTGTAAAAATTTCATCATGTACTTGCAGAAATCAGGAGCTGAACAGAAGTTTGCAAATTTCTATTCACTAGCTACAAATACAAAAAAAAGGAGCAATGTTTTAAGTATTCTCTTTTGGAACAACTGCAACAACAATAAAAGAAGCAGGGTGCATATACTCATCCATATGTATTCTCTCTAAATACCTGAGAAAAGGAACTTACCCAGAAATGAGTACTTGAGAGTCTTTTCAGTAACTGCATTTTTGTCTTGCTACACATTACAAGCAAATCCAGATCTATCATGGGAGCAAAGGTAGGTGTAATATCTATGTGAGCAACTGTGAATAGATAGCTCTATTTAGAAACTCTTGGGAAAATGGAAACTTTCCAGAGATCTGCAGTACGAGTAATCAGGTCCACCATGCAAGTTGTGGCAATGCTGTGCCTTTCAGCTCTATGGATGAACTCAGTACTATCATGAAAAGAAACCAGCAAGAAGTTGGGGTTTTCTTTTCGTAGCTTACCTGCAGTAAGCACCTATCTCGAAAAGTGTAGCCTATCAATTTGTCCAAGTGCATCAGGCACTGATGGTAGCGGACGTGGTGGGTGAGGACAGGAAGCATCATGGCATGCTGAAAAAAACAAATGCAATAAGCAAAAACATTCAACTTCAGTGTACAGAGAACTCAGCTGACTGAGCTAAAAATACAAACACTTCCAATTGTTACAACATTTCATTTACTGTTTTGGTTTAAATGAGGAAAAAAAATCATAGTTTCTCATCCTTCACTTATCAAAGCACTTAATTAACCATATATTTTTATCTTCACAGCCCTGCCCAGACTAAAGGAATATATACGTAAATCCAGTCTTCAACTTTGGCAACCTCAATGAGGTAAAAAATGTCTGGTCACCAATAACAGCAAATTTCAAGAAGCTATGACTGAATACAATGCTACATGTTTATATCTTCTCATTTAATACCGTGCTTCAAAAATGAAGAAACACCACTTCCCTTCTGCCTCATTACATTAAGAAACACTTTACACCACTTTAGTCAGCTTTCACCAAACAACAGTAGCTACTCAATTTTTTTAGCAGTTATGCCTCGCTTCACTTCCTTTTGAGGAAGAATTATGGGATTTTTGAAATGCTGTAGTCTGGCACATTTAATGTGCTAAAAAATATCAGAAAGGTTGCTGCTTGCCTACGAAACAGACAATGTTTTTTCTGCTGGAGAAGATGCCAATAAAATTGAAAAAACCAACAACTCTATTTGGTAATAATGGCAATCCCCCTCTATCAGTGTTTCATAGAAGGAATTCTACATTAATATTGACTTCAGACCCATCTGGGTTGAAGTAAGCAATTAGTATAGTTATCAGTAGAGTACAACAGCAAGTATTATATCAGCATCATAATTCTTGCAGAAGAATGAAAAGAAAAACATGAGAAATGCAGGATTTATAGAGTTTTATGTATGTGACCATTTGTGAACTCATTTTTTCTAATTGTTTCTGACATGACATGAATATATCCAAAATAAAAGTGTGTTTTAAGGGCATTAAAATCTGAAGGTTGTGACAAATAATTCAGAAAGAGGATTGTGTATGATGAGAGGAAATTAGTGTATATCATGGAGAGATACAAGAAAAACAAGCACACAAAGTAGATGATGCATAATTTACAGAATAAATGATGTTACGGATTTCTGCAGGTGACTAACAACAGAACAGCAGAAAATAAAAACTGGTGAATGTTACAAGATCAAAAATTAAGACTAACCAGTGGCAAGACTTTCTGTTTAAGACAAAGACTATGAAATTCCTGAGAACTGAACACAAAGCTGGAAGGTAATCACAGAATCATTCAGATTGGAAAAGACCCATAAGAGGACTGAGCCCAACTGCTAAAGTAATACTGTAAACTCCACCAATTAAACCATGTCCCAAAGATCTTTATAAATACCTTTAGGGATGATGACTTCACCACTTTCCTAGGCAACCTGTAAAATGCTTGATCACCTTATCTGCAAAGAAATTATTTCTAATATCCAACCTTAAGCACCCTTGGTACAACTTGAGACCATTTCCTTTCATCCTGTCATTTGCTGCCTGGGAGAATAGCCCATCTCCCACCTGGCTACAGCCTCCTTTCAGACAGCTCTGGAGAGTGAAGTGATATGGTCTCCCTTGAGCCTCCTTTTATCCAGGCTAAACACTCCCAGGACCTCAATGTCCTTCTTGTAGTGAGGGGTCCAGAACTGGACACAGGACTCGAGGTGCAGCCTCACCAGTGCCAGTACAGGGGGGACAATCACTGCCCTGCTCCTGCTGGCCACACTACTGCTGGTACAGGCCAGGATGGCACTGGCCTTCCTGTGTACTTGGGTACACGCTGACTCATGTTCAGCCAGTTGTTGACAAGAAACTCCTCCCTGGACCTTTCCTCTTAGCTGAAATAACCAGCTAACAGCAAGAAAAAAGACTCACTGTATCTCCAACAGGAAGAGAAATATAAAACCACTCCTAGCAGAATTAGGAAGAGTAGGTTAAGTTTTATTTTGTTACCATGTCACTCATTTAGAATTTTTGGGGGTAATTTGTAAGAACATCCCTTTTATCTCCATCTAAACTGCAGAGGTGTGCTTCCTATGTGTTTCTTCACTGAAGGAATTAACTGAGAAACACCGAAACAAGCAAATCTGAAACTGTTTCACAGACAACTCTGCTTCCATGCCTCTATACTTCACCATGCTAGACAGAAAAATATATCCTCAAGCAACGATTAACATTCTTTACACCAATACACGTGTCCCTGCATTTGAGGACTGAAATAACAAGTTTCAGACTTTTATCAGCTGTGGTGCAGTGAACAAAGAATTGACAGACCCCTGGGAGCACACAAAAAGACTTTCATTTGACTCCTGAAGTTATATTGACAAAATGCTGCTTTCCTGGCATTAACTACTTGATTGATTGATTGATTGGTTGATTGTTTCAATCAACGTCTGTCATCTCGGACTATGGCTATTCAATGTTTCTGAAGTTTTATGTATTTATCTCTTTAGAATAGGTGTTCTAAAAATATGTATGATTTTAAATATTTTGCATGTCCTTTTCTTGCTGCAGCTAGCATGGCAAGGCAGAGACTCTCTCAAAAGTGCCCTCAGATAGTGCCATCATCCCCCAGGACAGCAGGTACTTCCTGACCTGAAGCTACTAAGGGGAAGCAGGTGAGCTGGAATATTTTGGAATGCATGAAATGCTGAACACTCTACACTGCTATTGAGGGCTCACCAGCAACAATGGTAGGGGTGAAGAAGGGGAACAGAGGTGGTGTCTTCTCAGCAGGGTACCAGATACTGCCACACTGTGTATTAAGTGTTGCCCAGCTCGGTGGCCAAGCATTGCACTTGATACACTGAGTAACTTCAAGTGAGCCTGTCAGAACTCAGACATTTTACACATTTTTTGAACTCACCATTTTTCCTCCCCTTTCAAGCAGTTCATTTCCAAGACAGCAAAGACCAGTGTCATGAAGGCTACATGGAACTCAGAGCAAGTATAAGCTATCATGAGTGACTTAAAAGAGTTTCAATCTCCTAAACTGCAATGTTTTTAAAAGCAGTAATTTTAAATCACTGCACTTGAGCTTTGTCCCCAGAGCTGATTTATGCGTATTTAGTTTTAGTCTTCTTTAATCTAGGAAAAAGCATGTAGTAACAGCAGCAATCTTTCATTTTACAGACATACAGTTGCCTACTCTTGGCTCTCAAAGAAATCAAATCAAAGGACCTTCATACCAGAACTGGCTGATTTAGATGTTACAGCTGCAGATAGACACAAAAAAATGTGAAACAGCTTTACTTTTATCATTCTTTGGTGTTCTGCTGTCCTTCAGCAAAAAGAAACAGGAATATTCAAGACATTAAGAGATGAATCACAAAAGATATTATGAATGACACAGAATGGTTTCAAAGTATCTAAATTGGAAATTTACACTGTTTACTTAAGCCATAAAAATAGATACAGCTCACAAAAAAAAATTAGGAAAGGGCTGCAATTTTCCTCAGCTATGTGAGGAGATACTCCGCCACTGCTGTCCTTCTACTTCAGAAGCAACAGCAGAATCACAAGAAATGTTTCAGACAGAAGAAAAGCAATTTTAGTTACTAGCACTTCTCTCACTCTAGAATTTCCCCCTTTGCCCTGACCAGACTTCTAAGATTACAACAGGAATTTCTACCTATACCCTTGCCTAGCAACTCCCCTAATTTATACTTCACATTGTTAAGTTAATATTAAGTTGCATGCATTTAACTCTTAAATAACATCTCCAAAACAACAACTAAAAAATAATGCATGTATATCTGTAGTACAGTTAGTTATTTGGCTGTTACAGCTATTCAAATCTTACTAATACAAAATTAAATAAAAATTGCACTTATTTTTATCATATCACAAAGCTGCTGGCTGTCAGCTGCTTCAGAATAGGATCTGACAGAGATATGTTCCTTGGAGATGTCATGCATATGAAAGAGTCTCTGACAGATACGTTTCTACTGAGGTTTACCTGTTTTAATCCAGATGCTAGTTGTGGTGGGATTTTACGTTTTTTTTTTTTACTTTCTTTCAGGTAAAAAGGTATTTCTTCATGGTTTACTGTAAAACTTGGGGTCATTTTAAAAGCTATCTAAATAGAAAAACATTAAAATTAAAATATCTAAAACCAAGCCAGCTGATGGATTGAGTTTCACACTATACTCAACATTTGGCAAACCTCCAGCCTCAAGCTGGCCATCCCTAACCTCTCTCCCTTGCACTAATGAACCCCTGGAATAAAATTTTAAGCTACCTTTTTTGTGTGTGTAGAGGGGGTGGACAGAACACTAGAATAGTTCCCTAGATCAAAAGATATTAATGAGGTATTAATTTCTATTTGGTTCTTCAGCCTAGAACAAACCCTTGCATAGGTAAATGGCAGCTATCAAGAAAGAAAATACATCTCCCTCCTGTTCAGTCACCTGGCAGACGTCAGAGCGTATCCCTGTTTTCCAGAATCCCTGGCTGCTCAACTCTACAGTGACTTCACGTCTCATGGTGTTCTTCTGACGAATTTTCTGCAGGGCTTCCTAAGCAGAGAAAGAACAGAGCTCCTGTGAAGAACTTGCTACAACAAAGCACAGCAATCACACACCAGCGTGTTCACAATAGCAGTATAAGGTTCAGTTTTGGTGAGCAGTTTCTAAGGCTGGGACAGATCTGGTAACTCCCAGCCACAGACTGGCAGATGTGTTGGAATGCAGTGTACTCAGAGGATTTTGGTAGACCAAGGACAGAACAGAGGTGACTAGATTTTACTGCAAATGACAAAACAAACCAGTCCAACTCATACATCCAAGATGACACCTAAGTAAGAAAGGTAAAGTCCTTCTACAATGAAAGCACTTTCTTTACCAGACATACAAAACAACCTTTTCATTCATGTCCATCACTGTGAGTACTCATGGTTTGAACATTCAGGAGGAGCAAAACAGGCTTTGCTTTATCATCTTGGCTACTTTGCTTTCTTCCTGTTCAGCCATGTCACTATGCCTAGTCTGGAAAAGGGGGTCAGCATTCACCAGTCCTGGAGACTGTGCTGATTGAAATATCAATATTATTTCAATAAAAAATTTCAAAAGTATGTTTTACCTTGACCACTGGCTATTTGGTGGTGTGCAAACAATTTGTGTCTAGAAATCATGAAAGAGTCAGAATCATTAAAAGATTTTGACAGTATTATTAAAATAAAAAATTTTATGTAAAAAAATGAAATGAAAGAAAAACAGATAAAATAAATCAGCCCTGGATTAGAATCTCTTGGTTTCAATACTATAAAGCCCTGGGGTGTGCAAGCTCCCCACATAGCATGAACTAAAGGCAAAGACTCCCCTCAGTGCTCTGCCTTCTTCAAAGCTCTTCAAAGCTGCAACTTATTCTGCCTCTCCTTCTCCTTTTCATTACAGACCACTTGCTCAAAGATGTCTCTTCCCAGCACCCAGTTTGAAGCCTGTGCTCTATCTGGGCAGGAACAGGTTCTGTTTTCTGATCTGCAGAGACTCACAGAGTATTTCCAACAGGTGCATCTGTCCAGACACAGATTCATCAAACCTCAGACACCTCAATACAGAGGTGTCTAGGGTAGGATGCTAGTTAGCCCTGGCTCCTTTTATATTCAGTGAAGGGGATAAATGGCTTCAAAAATACATTTCTCCCTCCACTGACTTCAAAGTGAGCCTTCAGGTCATAATTTATGCACCTGCTGTAAATGCTCCAAGTTAGGTTAGAGGAACAAAGCCCCAGGCATGACCTTGTCACAAATAATATCACTGTACAACCTCACAGTGATGGATGACTGATGGCAGAGAGAACAGAGATGCTGCCGGCACTGCACCCCTTGTGCATTGTCAGAGGCGTGTCATTGAGTTTTTCCTGAGAAAGGTGCTACAGTTTTTGCCTAATCTGGATGTATTTCAGTCTTACTGGCTCAGAAGCATTCCATAATATATGATTCATAATTTTTAAAAGCCCATGTACCAGTCAGGTACAGTCCTACAGCTCCTTCTCAGTTACTGACACCTCCACTGGCAAATATTCAGATTATCCTCACATCAAGTTTCTGCTTCAGACCTGTAGGCCTCCCTCTTGGCAAATTACTTGTAAAACTTGTTATCCTATATAATACAGTCTAGAAACAAAAATCAGCAGTCCACTGCAAATGCTAAATAAAAAAGAAATGTTTCATCTTCTGGAGCAAAATACGAACATCCTCTTACAAACAATCCACCACAATTTTACAAATAAGCCATCCATTACCCTGTAATGAAAACGTGCCCATAAAACAATGATCTTCTACTTGTTCTGTGCGTAGTTTGTAGCAAACAAAATCATCTCCTGCAAGGACAAATCTCTTTTTCCTTTTACAACTGTGGCACAATTCAGTCACACTATCGTGGGTTTTTTTTGTTGTTTTTTTTTTCATGCACAAGTAAGGAAGCCAAAGGCTTATTTAATATCAGTATAAATAAAATGTTTATTAACACTCTTCCTCACGCAACAGCATGCTATGCTTTGTAACAATTAAAAAAATCAGGTGCAGTGTTGTATGTATCGAACACTTATTGCAAACAAAAGTAATTCCAAAGGTGCAGTTACTGAGGAGCTGCACTCCATGATTCTTGTGGGTCCTTCCCAACTCAGGTTAGTCTATGATTTTATTAGTAATTAGTGTTTCTAATCAATCAATAAAAATACATCACTGAATTAAATACCATCCTGTACTCGAGAAGGCAATTTTTCCTCTATGTAATCTTTACATAGGTTGTCAAATTAAGAGTGCCCAATAGACAGGCACCAGATAAATTGAAAGCTTCAGTCCAAGGGTTTATAGAAATAGATAGGTTGGTTTAGGCTATATTTAGGATTCTTTGTTTTTCTGCTTTTAATTCCCAATTGGTCAAGCACTTGCACAAAGGAAATGCTTATTGCTCAACAATTTGTGGGGAAAAAAACAAAAAGAGAAAAATATCTTGTCTATCATACAACAACCAGATGATTTCAAGTCAAAGATCCTAAGCAATGTCACTGTATCACCTAATAAATTACTGTTTATGCACACAAGCGTGGCAGTTTTTATCTCAGAAGAGAAATGTTAAAAATTATGAGCCAGTTAAAAGTACATTACAAAATAAAAAGTCCTTCTCTATGATAATTCTTGAAACCATTAATGGCAACAGCTATAAAGAAGTTATGGTTCCATAACAATAATTTCTATAATTGGGTAAAAATCTTGCAGCAGTTTGACAGCTGAAAAAAAGAAAAAAAACCTCCGTTCAATAACAAGCATAGATAAAAATAAAATCTGTGTCAAGAGTCTGGAAAGAAAATCTTTTGTAAAGGATTTCCATTGTTTCCATAAACAGAGCAGTCATATGGCTTTATTCCATTCAAATTACAATGCTCAATTATCAGTCATAGGAAGGTCCAGAATACCTCTCTTTGTGATAATTTCTGTTTATCAGCCTGTTTGACTTTGGGACTATTAGCCAGTAGATGACGCAGCTTCACATAACTCTTCCACAGCTTTTGGTATCTGAAGGAAAAAATCAGAAAATAAGCATTTTGGTCAATGAATGGAAGTCTTTCCCTGTTTATCATTAGGAAAACCAGCTGCTAATAACGCATACAATGTACACAAAAAATATCTTACAAGCACCTCTTTGCTACAGAAATAAAATAATCTCAAAGCATTTTCTGAGAGGTGGCAGTGCCTGGGTAGCTGCTCCAGCAGGATGGGCCAAGTAGCCAAGAGTGGAGGCATCGATGTGCAGAGTGAGGTAAAGAACAGCAAAGATCGGGGCAGACCCCAGGTCTCCCAGATAACCTCCCATCCTCTCCAAAGGGCCACCTCTGCATGCTGAAAAGACTTGCCTGGGCCTTAACTCAATGCAGGCAGGTGAAAACTCCTTCTTCTCACGTTTTTACCTATCACTCACTGCAAAGGAGTAGCACCCTTCCCCAGGAAGTGTCTGTCCTTAACCTGGCTGAAATATTTCAGTGAAGCACACAAGAAGAGCTCTACAAGTCACATGAAACATGAAGTTATTCTGTGAAAAGTGAAAGTTTTGCTCCCTATGGGTTTGTGCTGAATGGAAAGAACAATTCAAGTTATTTATGTGATTGGCACATACTTATATTTTCTGGTTTTCTCCAACCATCTAGCCTTATCTTATTTTGGTGGTGTCTAATCACACATGAACCCCAATTACAATGTCTTCCTTGGAGGGAGTCCCTCAATGATCTAACACAAATTTTCACAAATTTTTAAGAACTTACTCTGTATGAAGAAAACACCCCACCATTATATTCAGCTGCAATTGACCAACAGGTTCAAAAGGTACAAGGGGAGGAGCAATCAGGAGAATCATGACAGGGACCCTGTGTCCTTAAGAAACAATGCTTCCTTCAAATATAAGCTGTGTATTCAGGACAACCCAAAAACCAGACTTTGACTAGGAAGCAGGGAATTAGAGGCCAGAGGAAAGAAGTCTACCCAAGTTAGTTTTTACTCATGTTTACATTATAAAAGAAGCTCCTCCCCAGCAACAACTTAGAGCAGTGTTTTTATTAGGAAGTTTTCATGTTAGTGGCTTAATGAAGTCACAGTCAATGAAGCAGCAGCTCTTTAACTATTTCATAATCTTCCCAGCATCCCACACTCACTGACACGTAAATAAATATTTTCTTATTGTCATTTTTTCCCCTAGCTGTTTATCTGGAGCATTCTTGAATATTTACTCTCTGCCTCTGGAGATGCTGATATTTTTTCAGCTCACAAACACATATGAAATGGTCAATCCATAGATTTTTCTCATGCTCCATTCACCACACTTCTGCAATCTGAAGAACAGCACATCTATTTTTGACAAATCACCATCCAAAAAAGAAAAATGAGTTAATGAACAAATCAACCAAAACAAAAAGAACAAATGCCTTGAGGAAGTTTCAACCCAAAACCAAGAACCTGAAACTGTGATCTACAATACACATTTTTCTACAAGTATTGATAAGGGTGAAACAAGCTTTGTTATTGCAATTAAGTCTGAGAATTTATAATCATATTACCATTACAAAAAAATCTGTATTAGAACATAATAAAGAAAAGACTCATTCGAGGAAAATCTCTTCTGGGTGTGCATATACCAGAATTAAGCCTGACATTTATGATGGCACCACAAAGGTCTTTCACAAAAAATGCTTTGTTACTTTGCTAAGCAAAACATACCTATGTTCTGTAAGCAGCTCTGAGGTTAAAACCCAAACCAAAAAACAACCCCAAAAGTAAATTTTGAAGAACAAAAAATTAAGAATGTGTGGCAAGAACAATTTTTGTCTCTTTATACTACTTTAAATTAAAAGTACTAGAACTTTACAAATACTAATAAGTTCACCATCAAAGTAGAGATAAATCTTATATTTTTGGATCTAATTATTTTCTTTTTATGAACAAGAAAACTGAAAGATAAAGAAATATGTTTTAAAGATAAAACTAATGATCAAAGACAAAAAATCCTGGTTTAGTATCTGGACTAGCACTCAATATTTTCACTTCCTGCCATGTTGGATTTAAAATTCTCAGCAAGCACTTGCAAAATAATACAACTGCCAGACATGCACATGAGTGGACCTCAAAACTGCAAGTCTGTTGAGCATTTTGCACATAAATAATTCTCTCTTTCTACAGCTTTATTATTAATATTGTTGCTGTTACTGTTTGTTTTCTTTTCTCATTGTTGTTTCCAGTAAATCATTCTTCTCTCAGCCAGTGATCTTTGCCTTTTTATGTCTTTCAGTGGAAGGAGAAGGGAATGGCTTGTGGTTCTCTTATTAGCACAAGTACTAAATTGGGGAATACCATTCCTAAACCACTGCATTGAGGAAAAAGACACCTTAACTACACATGTGCCAGTGACAGGCTTTATATTGTCATCATGCAGAAAGCAGATGTCCCAACCAATGGTAGAATTCCCTGAAATAGTCAGAGGTTAAGAAAATAATTTGGAACAAAATCCAATCAGCACTTTTTTCTCTCTTCATAAATCCACAGAGAAACAGTATTTCTTGCTCTGCCTGAAGTCTTGCTTCCCTCTCCACTCCTTCTCTACATTCCTCCCAGACTCTATCAGGTCTACCAGGACATAGAAAAGTAGCACGGGTGCAAGAGCTTCCAAGCTAGGAAACACGATATAGACACAATCCTTCAAAGCATAGAAAGAGATGATTAAGTAGGACATGGCAGTATGCAAGAGACAAACATCATGAAGTAATCAAACAGAAAATGGCTATATTATTCCTTATTAGATATAAGACCTGAAGAACATCTACCTAAATAATCAAGCAGCAGCTCTGAAAAAAAATCATTATTTTTGCATATGATGCACAATAGTACTGGTTAAGTGATTACCTGAAATCTTCTCCCTATCAGTAGCATAAAAAGATTCAAACAGTGATTTGAGAAATTTAAAAACATCCATTCAGGGCTGTTTAACAAAATGACCTAAATACATCCTCTAGCTAGAAGTCTATATGCTACATTAGGAAGACATTAGGAAGCACAGGTAACTATTTCTCCTTCTCTGCCTTCCTATTATGCTATTCTCTTTCTGAAAACCCACCACTGGCCTCTCACAGAAATAACGTCGAACTTGGGAACCACCTTTTCCTGGACCCAGAAGAGCTGTTGTCAGGTTAAGAAGTTTCATACTGTACATGCATGCATGTTTACTTAAGCAGATCCTGCATTATTCCAGAGAAAAAGCTATTCCTCTTATTTTTCAATTTGCAGGAGCATGAGTCCAATGTCATAAGTGCTAAGCTTTATATCAGACCCAAAGCACATAACCAAGCCCTATTTAAGGCACAAATGACAAGAGTAATGAGTTCCTGAACAAAAGAAAGAAGGAAAAGCATCTTACTGAGGATCTCCAGCATAACTGAGTTGAGCAGGTCGTATCCCAAAGTGCACAATAATAGGGAAAGTAATTACATCAGGATTGAATTGTTCGCGGTCTAGCTGATCAATACGAACTGAGCTGGGTTTCTAAGAGAAAAAAACAAAATATAACTAAATTGACAACAGCTCCATGGAAAATGTACTGCCTCAAGCCCACACTATCCAGGAAACAACAACATTCCAAACTTAATAAGTTGCATATTAAACTAATCATTAATACTATTATAAACATTTGGCAACAACAATAACTCAAACAAAGTTAATTGACTTAACACTCAAAGAAAAAGTCAAAAAGGCTTTTAAATTTTAATTTTAAGCATCTGGAAATTTACTCTATTTCCAAGAACTTAAAACAACTTTCTCTGGTCAATCATCACACCAGAAATAAAAATTAGGATTAGCATTCTAGCATTTAAGAACCCTAAAGTCTGAGCAGTTTTCTAAGATCAGGTTACCTCTCCAATTTTAGTTCACGATTTCCCAAAGCAAATGAAGGCATTATTAAATCCACTCAATCACACTGACTAAACAGCATCAAAAAAACCAACTGTCATGCTACTCTCAGAAAAGGCTTCTAGGCTGATGTGTACAAGGAAGAATACAGTCTTGTATAATGAGGAGACTTTTGCCCTTTTTACAGTTCAAAACAGAACTTCTTTTCATTGTTATAAAGGACAGTGCAAAAGAAGGCAACTTTTGCTTCAGCTCTACAAATGCAGAGAGTAAGTAATTGCACATCACTGTAGCAGACATGCTGCTCACAGAGCTTTTGATCACTTACCCAGCATATTTAAAAACCCAGCTGAAGGTGCACAGTTTGTCTCCAAGTAAACAACTTCTCCATTACCTGTCAAGCTGCTTTGTTTGTAACGTGCCTGCTTACTCCCCACTTTACAATCAGCTGGATGAGGCCAATATATTTTGCTTGTCTTAGATTTCAGAAAAAGGGCATTACTTCTAGTTACCTGCATCTCAGAACTTCTCATTTAGCACTGTAAAGATGCACTCAAAGATGAGTTTCAGTGTGACAGGAACAGCTCCCACCATTCTCTTCACAAAACAATAAAAACTGTGTCAAGAACAAAGCTTTTACCCTCAAAACCACCTTGGTAGAACTGTTCACAGGAATCATCTTCTGCATGGATAAGCAAAGCCAATTCTATATATCTGGCCACAATTTCAATCTATTCTAAGAAAACAAAAACTTACTTAAAAGCTTTACTTTCAGATATAGAAATATTTTGCAAGGGAAAAATGCTTATCAGTTTCCCTTTAGACAGAATGACTGAATATAAATATAAAGTTATATCTCCCCAGAAAAAAAAAAGAGGAAAAACTATTTACATCAGTTAAGAGTTAACTTACTTAAATTACTTGAGTTTTTCAAAATACTTAGTTAAAGCTGCTGCTAGTTTAATGAAAAAAAAAAAAGAGAGAAAAGGTCTTCCCCACAGCACTTCTCATAAAAAAGGTTTTGAACAAAAAAAGCCCTGAAGAAAATAATGGGCAAGTTTTGTAGCAGACAGAATGTTGTTGCATAAACAAGAGCTTAAAGTCCTGGTTTTTACGGATTAAGTTAAGTTTATTTTTAGGGGGGTTATTTTTCCCTTTTTTGGGAGTTGCACAAAACCACCTTGAGAAGTTTTTATCGTCTCCTAAGTTGTTTATTGGTTCTCCCCACTCTTAATATTAAATTGAGGAACTTCTCCCATCTCTGTACCCCTTAAAAAAGCAGCCTTGATACACCACTTTTCTAAGAAACAAGTCAGCAAAATATAATTAAGAGAACAGTAAACAATAACTGTACTCAATACACCACTTATAACCAATACATAAAAAAAATATACATATTTTAGATATTTAAACAGAGGCAATGAAATACTCCTAAGTGTAAAAAGGGCACTTTTCACTATGCATATAGCACTATGCATATGCATATAACTGTACTCAATACACCACTTATAACTAATACATTAAAAAAAATACACATTTTAGATATTTAAACAGAGGCAATGAAATACTCCTAAGTGTAAAAAGGGCACTTTTCACTATGCATATAGCACTATGCATATGCATATAACTGTACTCAATACACCACTTATAACTAATACATTAAAAAAAATACACATTTTAGATATTTAAACAGAGGCAATGAAATACTCCTAAGTGTAAAAAGGGCACTTTTCACTATGCATATAGCACTATGCATATGCATATAACTGTACTCAATACACCACTTATAACTAATACATTAAAAAAAATACACATTTTAGATATTTAAACAGAGGCAATGAAATACTCCTAAGTGTAAAAAGGGCACTTTTCACTATGCATATAGCACTATGCATATGCATATAACTGTACTCAATACACCACTTATAACTAATACATTAAAAAAAATACACATTTTAGATATTTAAACAGAGGCAATGAAATACTCCTAAGTGTAAAAAGGGCACTTTTCACTATGCATATAGCACTATGCATATGCATATAACTGTACTCAATACACCACTTATAACTAATACATTAAAAAAAATACACATTTTAGATATTTAAACAGAGGCAATGAAATACTCCTAAGTGTAAAAAGGGCACTTTTCACTATGCATATAGCACTATGCATATGCATATAACTGTACTCAATACACCACTTATAACTAATACATTAAAAAAAATACACATTTTAGATATTTAAACAGAGGCAATGAAATACTCCTAAGTGTAAAAAGGGCACTTTTCACTATGCATATAGCACTATGCATATGCATATAACTGTACTCAATACACCACTTATAACTAATACATTAAAAAAAATACACATTTTAGATATTTAAACAGAGGCAATGAAATACTCCTAAGTGTAAAAAGGGCACTTTTCACTATGCATATAGCACTATGCATATGCATATAACTGTACTCAATACACCACTTATAACTAATACATTAAAAAAAATACACATTTTAGATATTTAAACAGAGGCAATGAAATACTCCTAAGTGTAAAAAGGGCACTTTTCACTATGCATATAGCACTATGCATATGCATATAACTGTACTCAATACACCACTTATAACTAATACATTAAAAAAAATACACATTTTAGATATTTAAACAGAGGCAATGAAATACTCCTAAGTGTAAAAAGGGCACTTTTCACTATGCATATAGCACTATGCATATGCATATAACTGTACTCAATACACCACTTATAACTAATACATTAAAAAAAATACACATTTTAGATATTTAAACAGAGGCAATGAAATACTCCTAAGTGTAAAAAGGGCACTTTTCACTATGCATATAGCACTATGCATATGCATATAACTGTACTCAATACACCACTTATAACTAATACATTAAAAAAAATACACATTTTAGATATTTAAACAGAGGCAATGAAATACTCCTAAGTGTAAAAAGGGCACTNAGAAAAGGTCTTCCCCACAGCACTTCTCATAAAAAAGGTTTTGAACAAAAAAAGCCCTGAAGAAAATAATGGGCAAGTTTTGTAGCAGACAGAATGTTGTTGCATAAACAAGAGCTTAAAGTCCTGGTTTTTACGGATTAAGTTAAGTTTATTTTTAGGGGGGTTATTTTTCCCTTTTTTGGGAGTTGCACAAAACCACCTTGAGAAGTTTTTATCGTCTCCTAAGTTGTTTATTGGTTCTCCCCACTCTTAATATTAAATTGAGGAACTTCTCCCATCTCTGTACCCCTTAAAAAAGCAGCCTTGATACACCACTTTTCTAAGAAACAAGTCAGCAAAATATAATTAAGAGAACAGTAAACAATAACTGTACTCAATACACCACTTATAACCAATACATAAAAAAAATATACATATTTTAGATATTTAAACAGAGGCAATGAAATACTCCTAAGTGTAAAAAGGGCACTTTTCACTATGCATATAGCACTATGCATATGCATATAACTGTACTCAATACACCACTTATAACCAATACATAAAAAAAATATACATATTTTAGATATTTAAACAGAGGCAATGAAATACTCCTAAGTGTAAAAAGGACACCTTTCACTATGCATATAGCAGGGTCTGTGTTAAATGTGTAACCTCAGGACCACTCAAAACCAGACTCTTCTTCATTTCCATGACACTGCCTTGCATTTTGTCACTCAGTTACACAGCTGATCACAGATGGCTGACAGCAACCAAGACAAAAGAACTTCTCCAAGACTTAACCACAACTGCTCCCTCACTGACAGTTATGAGAGGGGTGTAGCTAGGTTATGCTTTTTTATCTCATCGTGAACACCAGCCTCCTTTCTAGTGCCCTTTCTGCAGGTTAAATGAACAAACACCAGTACAAGAAACATCGAGTATAAAATGTGCACCAGCAGACAGGATGAAAGCAAATTAGGTGTTATTCTTCCAGAGCTTTTTTAAAAGTGCTTTGATAGACTATCCAATAATCACAACCTTGCCTTTAAAGTCACATCAAAACCCAAGAAATTCTAACAGAATTTTATTTTTGTTCCCTACTCTAAATCTCATCAACCAAGGCTCTGCTGACATTAGAACACAACATGAAGCAACATGCAGATGCAGTACAGAATTATGTTAATATATACATATATGTATGCAGTAGTGAGAAAACCATCAATATTTTAGGAAGAGTTAAGTATGAAAGATGACTAAAATTTGTGCACATCTAAATGTATTCCAACACAGTTTCATTGTGAAATACCATGAATAAGCAAAATAATTTTAAATGATGCTAAACTACTCTTAGTTGTTTAAACAGAATTTATATACTATTTTTCCCTTCCCCTATTGCATATATGTACACCTCACACTGGAAAAAATAAAATAAAACAAAACACACACATAAAACCTAGATGTGATCACAAGAGGAATTATTATTTCTGAAGAGATGCTGTGCAACAAAACAAAATTTAGTGGCTTTACTTTGTTGTGTCAAGTGGATATAATTGAACTGAAGAGCTGTCATTTTCTAAAACAATTTCATATTGTCTCTCCAACAATTGTTTTATCTTCTAATGTTGTAAATGTTGTAATGGTGCATAGGAAATAGCTTCATACTGTTTTTCACTTGCATTCATAATCAATACAATATGCAGCAATGTACAGGAAAAATCCACAACCTAAGAAGAATGTCACCACATTCTAATGATGCCATTTTAACATGACATTTCAAAGCGCTACAGATCTCTTTTACGCTTACATATTTTGATGTCCACATGTCTCTAAAAACACTGCCTTGTAGAATGCAAAGTTTACCAGTAAAAAAATCACACAATATCTCAGAATTAACACTACAGCTCACAAATCACATTGCTTTGTACATACAGACATTCAGAGTTCCGTGACACAAGGAAGGAACTTATATGCGTTCTTTCATGCTAAACAAAAAAAAGTGAGTTTTCAGCTAGCTGAAATCAGCATATCTTCAGCAAAAATAACTGAAGTTATGTCAGTGCATAGCATTCAGATGCTGACAACTTGTGAACCAGCACGTACCTTGCATCACAGAAACCACAGCCAAGTTAAGGCTGTTCAGTTTTTCTAAAAATTTATATTATAGGATTCTGGTTTAGCAATCATTTAAAGCAGCTGAAATAGAATTTTCCATAATGAGAGTTAATGTGTATTTTTGTATTTCATGTTCCCAGGAACAGACTTATTTTCTTGTTGTTTCAAAAGTTTTACTTCACTCAGAGTGAAATTAAGGGGAAAATTATCTGACCCAAGTTAATATTAGCTTATTAAATTAAGTCGTTTACTAATGTTATGCTGCCATACTTAAAAATATGAACTGGAAAAATATATTTAGCATATTACCCTGGCTGCAGCTTTGGGACACGCTTTTCGTTTGAAAAATTAAATTCCTTCTTAGGCATGGTACCAAGTTACACTTTTTCTTCAGAAACTAAGAATTTGAGCTATGAGCAAAAGAGCAAAACGAAGTCAGAAAGGTATTACTACTGAGAAAGCTGTATGTCAGTCTCAACTATTAGGTCCAAAATATGCCTCTACTATTAAGATACCCTTTCACAATACTATACAAATATAACCCTGCAGTTTTTAGTGGACATTCATCTCTTCATGTGACCCACATTTCTTAAAAGGGAAAGTCAGAATAATGGGCTGAATTCAGATACACACTGGAGTTGAAAGTAGCTGTGCTCAGAGAATACGTGCTTTAAAATAGCAATTGTTTCAAAAATAATAAGGCCACGGGGGTTTCAAACTAGGCATTGAAAATTAATACATACATTAATTAATGTACACAAAATTCCTCAGTGTGAGCAAGAGCAACACAGAAACAAATGTGGAAAAACCTAAACAGGCTAAAACCATCTTTTCCATATTCAACCCAATTTTAGGACAGCCCACATTAAATAGAGCTGTCAATAGGGGGACAAAAGAGGAAGAGGAAAGCAAATAGCAAAGAGTTACTATTTCTCTGGTGCTGTGTCTGGGAAAAGAGAATGTGATCATGCACAAAAAGACTGCCCGAGGAAATAGGAAAGTTTTGCCTACATAAAATATAGCTGTTCTTTTTAACATGAACTTTGAGATAGTGTCCCTCTGAAAATACACCCTTCAGTGCAGCAGCAGAGGGAACAATTCAGGGCTGGAACCAGTCAATAAACTGTTCCTATTACAATCTGCAATGGCCACTGGTCACCTTTTCCTGTTCTAGTATAGCCTGTAACAAACTCTCTGAAAGAAGACATGTACATATCACTGGATTGCTCAAAAAAAACCAAAAAAAGGTATTTGTTCTACCATGCCAGGGCTGGTAACGATCATCCCTTTGCATTCCTCTGCATATTTCTGCCATTCCAGTTCTTCCCACTGAAGCATGTTGGCAATCTCCTCTTCAGGCACCAGAGCTTTACTGCATCGTAACAAGTAGAGAAGAATCTGATGCATTGAGAGTACTTCTTTTCCTCCATCTTAAATCCATAAATAAAACAAAACACATTTCAGAGATTCAGTCCTAAAACATGAGCATAAGACAAAATATGCAGAACGGAAACCATTTGTTTGAGCAGAATAAAATGCAAAATGCTTAAGTGAGTTGACAAATATGAAGGCAAATGTTTTACTGATGAATACTGCATATGCATAAACACTTAGCTAAAATAAAGCATTAACAGTAATGGTGGTGAGAGTAACAGTTCCACTGTACTGTAAACTTGAAGTTTCTAACTTGCATGAATAAACGTTAAAATGAGTAAGTAGAACAATCAGTTATGTTGTCCAGTTATATCTTTCTTTTCACAATTTTATCGTTCTTTTCACAATAGCAGTTAAAAAGCCCTTATGTGTTGTGCAGCTTTTTTTTAAAGAACACTCAAAATTTTACAGCATACTTCTGGATGAATGCAGTAAGCTATCCCTGCACTTTAAACTCATCTGTAGTGCTTACATGCTGTAACTGCAGTAATGAAGACTAAAGAGCCTCATGCTGTCTTCTGTCACTAAATGAATCAAGGGCATGTGAAAATTACTAAATACCTCTGAGACCCCAGGAAAAATGCACAGCAAAGGCTGCTTGTAAAAAAAGAAGACACTATAATTGGACTGGCTTCAGGTAGCGAGCCACAGATGCGAATATGCAAACAGGAAAGGTGAGTGATGGTCCTGACAGATCACCACTCGGTAGTCACTCAGCTCACTGACTACTCAGTATTCTATTTCAATTTCAATTCGGTATATCTACCCAAGTAAGTAAAAAGTTCCCACATGTAAGTGGGTAAGCCCACTTACATCAAAGCATGTTCCCACAATGCTTTGATTTTGACACACATCTCTCTAATTCCCTCCTTTAATAACAGTGTTAATTTGCAGGTATGGAAGAATCTTCAAGTTTCAGCCCCACAGAACACAAGCACTGATTTTCCTCCCTCAGGGAGCAGAAACAATCTGGTCCAGCCATTAAGTATATTTCTTCTATCACTACACCCACAAAAGAGAAATGGTGACAAACCAGAAGAGCAATATGGGGGATGACACCACAGCACAAGGAGTGTGATCCCAGGCACAGTGGTAAAGCCTTGCAAGAGCTGCTGCACTACAGCAGCACTGTGTAAGATGAGGTCCTCTACAAGATATGTGAGGAACCAAGCCCTTCTCTTGATTCTGCTGGGATTACAGCACGCTGCACAGAAATGATGACAGGCAATGATGTAACTTGGTCTCTCAGAACATCTAACTCACTCAAAGATTGAACAATAATTGAACAATTAACTCGCTTAGGATTCCAGGAGGGAATCTTAAGTGGGGAAAATACACCCCAAACCTCACTGGAAATAGCAAATACTTCTAAATAGCTACAGGGACAGATTTTTAAATGTGCAAAGTTTTCCTTCAAATTAAAGAGGGACTCCACTTACAGGACTGGTCTTTGTCAACAACTGGATTATACTCCAATGCAAGAGGTAGCCCACAGCCACCAATCACTAAAATATAAGTGTATCCCTACCCATGGAAGATGATGCACAGGTTGCTAGAGACAACTGTGCTAATTGAAAGTCAGAGACTCTTTCTAAATCAGAATATGCAGCACTTGGGACCTCAAATTTATCATCATAAAAACTATGAAAATGAATACAATACAGCAACTCTTCTGCATGCTATACATCTCAGTAAAGTGGAAATGACTAGGTCAGAGCTACCCCAAGGCCTGTCTCTAAGTAAATCCACACAGAAAACCTGACAACTCAAACCTCATTGTTTTTAGACAATGTTAGGAAATAAAGAAAGAAAAACTAAAGGGATGGGAAATCAGCAATTCATTCCTATCTTTAAAGAGACAGCTGATGGACCTGTGGATATCTGATGCACCAATATCTTCTTTGATTAGACATAAGAAGTGTTCTGCAAACATACCTGAAGGAAATAGATTTCCACTCTCTGAAAATTAAAAATCTTCAAGAATACTTCAAAAAACAATCAATAAAAAATGAAAGCTTTATTTAAAGAAACCCAACTATTTAAAAGATGCTAAAAGGCAACTATATATGCAGAAATACCAGGAAAAATACACTTTTAAAAACAGTTATAAGGCTGGGGGCCTTAAAGAAGAAGCAGCACACAGGAATATATACCATGGAGACTTATCACTCCCCATCAGTAAACAACCCAACAACATAGAAAGAGATGTCTTGTAAACTAAAATTAAAAAAAAAAAAATCAGAATATAAAAATCCTGAACAGAAAAGCACCCTTAAGCTACACAAACTAGGTAGGACAAACTCTTTCTCATTTTGTGATGAGGTCAAGTTAATCAGCCACATGTGGCTTGATGGCTTATTTCGTAAATTGCTTCAGCAAAACCAAATCAATGTTTGCTAGCAAGCCTCAGAGCTCTGCTTCTGATTGAACAGTGCTGTGTATCCAGGAAGGAATAACAATTAGAAATACAGTCATCTAGCCATCATTACTCTCCACAGTAACAAGCCAAAACTAATTTTGCTGCAGCTATAATTAATATCCCAACTAAGTTTCAAAGCCCAGACCAGAAAGTAGCCCCAGGTCACAGTTCTCCTGATGAAAGTTGTTCCATGTTTCATATACACCCTAAACCCCACGGCTGAAACACACATCCTTCTGTCCACAGAATCCTCCTGGAACAATCACTGGCAGGATCACAGTAGGACACATTTTCAATGGAGCCATGACATTTACATCTACTGAAAGTCTGCCCTGGTGTCTTAGGATGTGTTAAATGCCTACGTAAGCTGTTCCCTCAAAATGAGCACAATGCTCCACATGGAATCTTGTCCTTGGCTGGCAGGCCAGGCTTGAACTGCATGGGAGTGATGGCTTTTGTCTTTCACTATATGCTACAAGGTCTAAGCTTGCATTAGGATACAGAAGCAATCAGAAAAACATGTGCTAGGGGTAGCAATCATGCTGCCCCTTGATCACACCAAGGACTGTGATCTAACCACGTTGTACCCTGAAGAGCAGGAGGGACATGAAATATGTCAATGAGATTAGATAAGGGCACTCCTCAAATGCCACAGCTCCATCACAGAGCACACCAAGGAGGACCCAGCACTGCCTAAAATGACTACAGACACAAAAGCTGGAGGCAAGACTTGGCCTGCATATCTGAATTCCAGTGCTGAGTAAGTACCATCCATGCTGCCAGTAAGCACTAAAGACTTCAGGTAGAAGCACCAGATCTCTGCACTGACTGAACTATTTGACTTGCAATAACGGTTGTATTTTCTTTGCAAAGTTTGTTTCTAGGGGATTGTTTTCTGTTTTGGTGTTTTGGGTTTTTAAAAAAGTTTTTTTTAGGTATGATTATGATATGTATAAAGCTATATAGTACAAACATTACCTGGAAGAAATCTGACAAATCGTGGCATGAAGTGATATCTGGGACAGGAAATAGAATCATTTTCAAGGGAAGGACCTTAAATAAAAAAAAAAAAAAATACAGAAAATTTTTGAAGAGCAACATATTTGCAAAAGAAAAAAAAGGCAACTTTGCTGTAAAGGAAATCAATGAATGGTGATTACATTTGATAGGCTTTAAGTTTCAATTCAAAAAGTAACAAAAAAAAAAAAAAAAAAAGAACAGAGAAAAACTTCTCATGAAAGCTTTCACAGACAATTTAAAAGGAATTTAAAATTATTTTAAAATAATAAGAACCTAAGAAAAAAAACAGTACTTTTAAACAAAACAGCAATAGAAAAAGACTGGTTTAAATAATCTACTAATTATTACACTTAAGCCTTACCGATACAAGCACTAATTTATCTCCTCCCAATTAGTAGGGTGTCTTTTGTTCACCATAACAAAGACAATACAGAAATTTCCACAGTATTGTTTTGTGGGGTTTTTTTAATGTTTCTATTCATCATATAAAGCTTTTCAAGAAAACAAAAACTAAACCTGTAAGTACCTGGTGTTAAAAAATGTAAGATCAATCAGAAGCAGTGACAGGAGAGACAACACTGATATTATAACATATTTAGTATCAAACCAAAGGCTACACAAAATGTATTTAACCTGCATGCTCCTCTGTTTAACTGCCTAAGTACAGAGTGCAACTCCATAGACAAAGTCAAGACACCCCACAGATACTGAAATGTAATTCCTCTGATACTCTCTTTCAAACTCTCTTCTTCTGATATTTCTCTTTTAGACCATGGAAAGCATTTTCCTTTGTTGCAGTCTTCAGAGAAACAAGTATTTTCATCTTGTCAAGAGACATAAACATTCAGCTATAATGATAACATTAACTCTCCACAGCTGCCTGTAAGACACTGCTTTCTGAGCAGACTGCAGAGAAATACTCTATGAGCAACTTGTTAGCTAGTAAAAGGAGAGAATAGTTTACCTGACACCTTGGCTTTCAAAATACCATGCCCGTGATACTCTGCAATATTAAACACACAGCAGTATTTGCTGTTTAATTAAAAATAAAAGTTCTGGATTAAGGAAGAAATTTAGTTTATTTGTGAGAATACAGTGCTAAATTTGTGCATCTTCACTGCTACAGCTGACACTAATTTTATCTTCTTGAAGAACAGATGAAGTTAGTCCCTCTCATGGAAAACAGTACAGTTACATTGCTCTTTTGAGGACCGTCTCAAAAAGAACATTACCTTTAAGATTCCAGTCATACAACTCCAAAATATCTTTGAATAGATAAGAAGAGAACAGTTCAAGGCCTCTCACACAAAAATTCTGGGGAAACAAAAAAAAAAAAAAGACCAAAATTATAAATATATAATACTGCAATACAAATAATGCCATTCATATATAGTTAAATAAAATACAATGAAATTAAACAGTGTCTTTGCATCTCCCAACCCCTAGATAATAGGTTCTGGAAACAGTATTGATATATTTGTGATAATCTACTTTAACATAGCACAGTGGTCAAGAAAGAAAGCATTGTCAATAAAGAATGGTATTGAATCCTCTTCACTCAAGTCCAAATCAACAGTATAGGGCAAAAATTATGAATCAGCAGTAATCTGCCAATCACTAAAACCCTTTCCATCTGAGCAAGCTAAGCAGATGACACATTTCTGAGAAATATCTTTATCATAGTTCACTTTTTCCCACATATTCATAACAAATGTTTATAAATCACCATCTTCTTGTATAACCATCACTTCCACAGCAAGTACAAGCACAACACAAACTGAAAATTATGACCCAAATAGCCAACAGAAGAAGAGATTAAATGGAAAAAAAAAATCTTTTCAGAAAGTGAGGAAGTAGCACCTTCCGTGAACGAACATATAAATTTTCCTGAACAAACAATATCAGGCCAGATTGATATACATTGTACATGTCTGAGATTTGCCATAAATTTCAAACTCAACACCACAATCTCTTTTAACAATCACTAGTAAATACAGTCTGCAAATAATGCTGTAGCCATTTACCCAGAAGCACCCCAAATGGTGACTTCCTTATTTTGCTTGGTTGTTGTTTCAGTTCAAGATTTGCAGACAATATAGTACATTCACTAACAAGAAATAAATTGCTTAGATCACATTATTCTTTCTGAGGCATTTCAGGGCTGTTGCATATATTGATATGCTGTTGAGCAACAAAAAAGGATATAACTAGAAAGAAAAATGTAAATATATATGACTAAATTAAATACTGATCCTATCTTTGTAGTTAATATGCAGGGGTGTTTCTGTACCTGTTTCTGTACACTGTTCCACTGCAGCAATTTATTTCCCAAACCGGCTCCACCAGGTATTAATTACTAATAAAGAACCCCACGATAAACAGATTATGAACTCAATGTGCTTCATTTGTATCAACAGGAAATTTGTTTTGGAAACAGCTGATATTGAGTACTGATAAGCAACTTTCAGAGCTTCAGTCTTCTGATTAAGTTTCAGCTCTGCCATTGACTTATGTGGTCCTGGCAAAAGGAGTACCTCCACATGCCATTTTTTGTCAGATATAAGAGAAGAGTGATTGTCTTGGGTTGCAATGCAGGATGTGGCCAGGGGATGTGTATTCTATCACCATCTGTTGAACCCAGATAGGTCAGTGTTTTTTATCTCTTCCACAACCCATCTTTTTCCTCTTTAATGGGCCATTGTAGTTTTGGATTGTGGGATGCAAGATGTGACCAGGGATGTACATTCTATCACCATCCATTGAG
>VWZN01000232.1:414428-433974 GCA_013396955.1 Regulus satrapa
GGGGGTTGCATTTTCCATTCCAAGGGAGGCTCCTGCATTTCTTAGCAGACACCTTTGTCTTTTTAAACCAAGATAATAATGCCTAATTCAATTTACAAGTATTGCATATAACTTAAAATGAAAGGAAACTATGGATATAAGCACTTCTTGCTGTTTGATTTTAATACATGATAACCTAGGTAGATGGATTTATGCTAGTACCTCAGAGTGCAGATTCTTTTTCAGCCACTAGTTCAGAACAGAGCCAGTCTCTTAAGAGACTTGACAAGGTGGATACTGAAGAGTTTAATCCATTACACATACCAAACAACTCATAGCCTTCTCTGACTTTTAGACTAATTATCCATCTTACCTCAGGCATCATCTCCTCAATGAAATGAATTGTATAGTCAATGTTAAACCTGATTACTTTGCATAGAGGAATCTGGAAGGAAAAGAGAAATTAAGCATTAAAAACTATACAGCATCAAACATATACCTAATACAATTTTGTATGCAAAGGGTACTACTGTCTGCTGAAAAGGGCACTTACTAAAACAGCTGCTCTGGGGGCTCATGCAAAGACAAGAACACAAGCATGTATGAAGGGAGTACTAGTTCCAGCCTTCACCTCAGCAATGAAACACAGTGCTGACAGGAGGGATGGTGAAGGAAGGTTAAATATCGCCATCTACTGGAGATGAAATTTTCTTTAGGAGAAAAAGTACACCTGTAAAAACTTCACTAAAACTGTATCTTCTCTCACTTGGATATTTGCAAATGAATTTTGGTTTGTGATACATGTCAGATTGATAGAGTGATGTGAAAGCAAGGAGTTTTTAGCACGCTACCAACTGTGTCAGCTACACTGTCTTAAAATGCAGTTTTAAGTCAAAGCTACATAGTGTTATAGCTTAAGGATAAATTACAGTTTTATACTTATTTCATGCAATAAATATTCTCAATTTCATGTGACTAGATAGCAAGACAAACATTTAATTCCTTTTTTTCACCTTTTTATAGTCCATAATTTGCTGAAGGTGTTTCATTTTAATGGGATTTCCAGAAAAAAAAAGCTAAATTCCTAAAAGACTATAAAAATCCCTAATTTTCCCTTACACATCTACAGCTCTTACCCAATTTTACTACGCATTAGCCTCAAAAGTATGAAAGAATGTTACAACAATTCCATGACCTGTTAAAGTGAAACAACCCAAGGTTATTTTTCATTTATAAGCACACAAATAAATACCTGAATAGCACTGGGGTTGCAAATAAATCAGTGTACATAGCAGAGGTGCAATATTCTATCTTCTTACAGCCCACTGCCAAACATTTCACTATTTTGACTAAAAAAGCTATTTATATCTGCATGATAAATTAAGAAACTGCACCAAACAACCAAACAAAATGACATTTCTTACAATTTGATACAGTATTGCAAATAAAAAACCTTCCCAAAACCTTGGAAGCTAAATATACTATTTAGAATCTGAGCAGATGAAAACCTGTCACACTTAAATCAGTGAGGCTTTAAAAGGACAATGGGGATTGTTTACTTACTTTGTAAGACATAGTTTAAACTAGAAGTTGAATACTTTAGAGAAGCAACCACAACTAAGACCTCCATGAACTGGAGTTCCATGTACACAAGCAAATACACAGTGAAGGTACAGAGGGTTGGTATTGTAAAATTGGCTTGGCACTTATATTATGAAAATTATTTTTTCTATGACTGTACTAACCATTTTCCCTAATACCTGAGCTGCTCAGTTATTACTGAGTAGTAACCATAATAACTCAGTAATAACCCTAACTATGCAAACTTAAGACTTCATACTACAGAAATTTGCTTAATGTAAAGATGCTGGCATTCAGGTCTCTATTTTTACTACCTTTTGCCACCTCCGTTTTATCAAGTATGTTCCAAAGCATCCCTCAAAAAGCAGGTTTTATCTTGTATGCCAAAAATCAAGAGATTCCTTCCAAAGGGCTTTATATCTGTTAGTAAAAGGAACTGGCACCACAGTGTGGCTTTGTATGCAACTCTGTTAAAAGGAATCATTTGTAGCTGATCACTTCCCTTATCTGGAAGTGCATGTAATCATGCACTTTGCAGTAATCTTAACAGCTTCACCAACTACTCATATCAAGGGAGAGTTTCCTTGTTGTCTGTGTATTGAAGATTTCCGTAACTGTCTGCCTTCCTGTCATACAGTCAACACAAACATTGTAAAGATAAGGGGGTCTCTATTATTTACTGCGAGTCAAACAAAACTGCTCCTTTTTTGCTAATTTGCGAAGTGAAGACGTAAAGCCTTGAGATATATTTGCCTTGCTCCAAGGCTGAGTTAATGCTACTGGGCAGCAGTGCTTCCCACTGCCATGCCAGAGGCTGAACTCCACTCTCTCACTGACTTCTCACCAAGACTCTCTTCCCATGACCACCAGAAGTAAAGTCCATTATTGGTTAAGTTCCAGTATGGAAGCAAACTGTCAGGGTCAAAGTAATTTATTCTCAGTGCCTTTCAGTTCCAGTATCTTACATCCCAGTCCTGTGTTACATCCCAGTGCTGTGCTCATAACCATTCTTACACTGAGTTGTGTCATTGGTGATATAGCTAGTAATAGATATACAAAACACAGAAACTAAAACATACTGAACTTTTTGGAAAAACCCTGAAATAACCAAGATTTTAAAAAATCTTCTAAGTGTACAGAAATTAAGAATATTTTTCATTCATGATTGGCTAACTCAAATAATATTGGAAAACCAAGGCACTCAGGTATCAATCACGTTCTCTTCTTGTTACACTTGCTTTTGTGCTTTGCGCTCAAAACACAAAATTAAACACCTGTACATACCCACAGCTTTTACTAAAAATTTTAACTTGTTAGATCCTGAAGAACATGAACAGCTGCTAGAAAGTACTGCACACATCCAGGTAAGTTTTAAGAAGAGAGAAAATCCTTTAGAGTGGATCCCTGAAAAATTTCCTTTGTCACTTAAAGGGAAAACCTTTTCTTGTTGTTGTAGTTTTTTTTAACTTTGCCAACTTAATAAAACCACTCGGCCAATTTAAATCAAATTAGCAGTATTAACAAGTTGTTTCACAGTTTCATTAACTTTCAAACTGTGAAGAACAGAAAAACATTACTTCAATGCACATCACCGCTTCAGTCACAGTTCAATGACGTTGCTCATAATCAGTTAAAACAAAACCTGAGATCTACAAGCACAAATATCTTTCCCCTATCCCCAGTGCTGATAAGAAGTCTGTAGCATACACAAATTTTTGTTTTAGAGAAGTTTTGCTTCAGGGCAGAATAACCACCTTCTAAAGAAATCCCCTGTATGAAACCAAATGTAGCAATGGCCATACTTACATTTGTTAGTGGGGCATGTGCAAACATGGAGAACCCTTCAAAGATATATTCATGGTCATCATACTCAATAACAGTAGGTCTGTCTGTCTTAAAAAAGCAAAAAAACCACCATGGAGTAAGCAAGAAGCAATACGACTTTGTCACCGAAAACAAAATCAGAGTCCTAGTTCGAATTATTTATAGAGTACTTACTAAGAAATTTGTGGGAGGTGACACAGTAATTCGGTAGTGGTATAGTCTCCCAGCATTGTTGGTCATGGGGCGACATGGTTTAATGGGCTTAAAGAAAGAGATAAGTAGAATTATGTGTAGAGTCAAGGCTAATTTAGATTAGAAGAGAGAAAAAAGCATTTCTAATAGCCATAAAATATGCATTAGGAAAAATTAAATAAAAGCAGGTAGTAGTAATTAAGCATTCTGAGAAGGAGGAAAGTGTGGTCTTATCTCCATTTTCACTTTTAAGAAATATTTTTAGAGCTATTCAAAAGCAAAAAAGTGATTTTTTTCTCATTTTCTATTTAACTCTCCATCTCTCTTACATTCAACAGTTAAGATGTTTACGTTCCAGACCGATTTCCTCTCCTATATAAATTTGTTTCAGAAAACACATTTTAAAAGCTTACGAAGAGGAGTCTGGACATTACACGAGAACATCTCAAGGTACATTAACAAGATAAACAGGTATCAGCACATCTGTTTGGGAGGTATCTGAGACTTGAAGAGAAGGGCTTAGTCTATCACCAGAGAGGTAGCTCGGGTAACGCCACTCTATCTCCCAGGTTGCAATGCCAGACTTTGAGGTCCAGAGGCAGCCAGATACCTGTGATTTCATGTTTCCTTGCAGCTTGTTCCGAATCAGTCCTCTATAAAGACCTAAATGCCTCAACAGTCAGACAAAACCAGTTTTTCATATGCCCTACATACAACTTGCTGCAGTTTGGAGGCTGCCACCAGCCTGTTTGGAGTACACTGCGAAGAAGAATAAAACCACTGCAGTGAGCAGGGTACTACCCCAAACTGCAGAACAAACGCTGGTCTGTGGCAATATACCAATGATAGCTATACCATTACACTGCTCTGGCCTCTTTGCAAAACCTATGCAGTAAGTAAGGTGATTTCATTGGCTCTTCAGCCCCAAAATAAACTTCTCACAGCTGTGACAAGGCAGCTGCAAACAAACTAGTAGAAAACTAGGCAACTTCAGCTACAGGACACTGTGAAAAGTATTTTATCCAAGGAGATTTTGTGATTCCCAGATGGCATTATTCCAGGGAGCAGCTGTCTTCATGCAGCAAGTTTTATATATAGTAGTTTTCACCTCCTAAATTTTCTGCCTTTTCTGCAAGAAGAACCCTAGATGCAACATGGGGAGGAATAGATCCTGAACTGGAGAAATTTGTAATAAGCTTCAGACCAAAGCCAATTTTCTGAACTAATTCACAGAAACGTTTTTAACTCCTTAACTGCAGAGAAATAAACAATTGTTTCAGTAAATATACGTAAGAAGGCCAACTGAAAATTTTTCAGGAAAAATATGAAGATATATTGTAAAGACTACATGCCAAGGAAAGAAGGCCTCCTGAGAAGTCTTCTGCTTCTTTCAGCAGAACTACTATTTCTTTTTTTTTTTTAAAGCAATCACTTTACAAAGAGGGCCGTTCATAACATATTCATACACTTGAAGATAGCAGATCTTTGATCACAAGTTCTTTTCTAATAACACAATCATGTTTCAGAAACTTTAAAAATACACAAATGAACTTAAAACTAAGCAAACACAGGCAAAAGTTTCCTACCATTTTCAGATGGATTTCATTACAGTATTGCATTTTAAATATGAGGTTATGTAACTAAGTGATTTTAAAGTTGCACAAGAGTTTTTTTACTCAGCCAATCATGGGAAAGCCCCCTCAAATCAATCTAAGCAGGAATTTACAGCTGCAAATTTGTATTCATAATTGCAATCCTTAGAATTACTAATACCTCTTCACCAGGATAAATGCCATGTCTTATTCCTGTTCGCCGAGCTTTAGCACTGCATTTGCACAAAGGTCCATCATTCATCTGTCAAAAACAAAATAGGATTCTGGTTTTATTGAAAAGTGGTTTTGGAAAAGTATGTTGGTTTTAATGCCCTGAGTGCTGATGCTTCTAAAAGCCTGTCATGCTTGGATTAAGTGGATGTTCTTAAGCCAATAAAACTGAAAACACTGTAGACTAATGTAAGAAAACTGCACAGCAGCACCAGAACTTCATCACTCTTTCAGAAACACAAGATGGAAAAACACTCTCAGCAGAACCCCTTTCCATTGCTTATAAACACAAACAGCATGCTGACTGCCTAAAACAAAATTCAGGTCCTAAACATGCATGTGTCAATATTTACATGCTGAATTCTCCATATTCAAACAGTTCCATTGAGTTCTCTGACTGAAAATCCATCCTCAACTAAGCCCTCTGCCATGGAACAAGGCTTATTCCCTGAAATGCAGACCATTCAAAGACTTTACTTGGTACTTTAAAGAACTGATGGGAACACTTCAAATCCATCCTGTGAAGAGATCAGTAAAAAAAGATAAAAGAGGAAAAAATACCCACTTGAGTATTCTTTATGGGTGCATCAGTGCATATACCAAAAAGGGCCAATGCAATACATCATAAAGCTGGTGTCCCCTTCTTTCCACTTTTATGATGAAGATCAATGCAGACTATCAACTACTACAACAGCCTTAAGCTTTCTGCTTTTATGTTATGCTTATTGCAGAAATCCAACAAAAGAAGCCCAGAAACCAAACAGAGAAACAAATTAAGTTCCCAACCCCAGTTTTCAGTCAAAATTTGAATCCAATACGTTAAAACTTTTTTAGACTTAGGAAAAAATCAATCACACAAATAAACAAATGCTTTGTTGGCAATGCAGCAGAAAAACCAGCAGAATTTTCCTTGCTATTACAAGCAGTCTGAAAACATAAACAGCATCCATGGTGGGGCTAAACTGCATTATCACATAATGCAATGTTAGACATAATATGAAGATACCACAGGAAGCAAGAATCACTAAATCACTGTTAATGTTAGCTTTAGGCAGCTGGGATAGGGATGCAACCTTTCAGTTTTGATGTTAACTTCAGTTTCTTCAGACTGACACAATACATACGTGCAAAGGAACATAAGAACTCTTCCCTACTCCTTTGCAAACTTAGTCACACAATCTCAACAATGGAGTGATGTGACAGCTCACAGTTTTTCTCATACTCTGAGACCCTTGAGAAAAGAACAGGTTCAAAGAAACAGAATCACGCTCATAAGCAGAAGCATACTTCCTCACTGGCTTGTACAACAACAAGACAGAAGAGCTAAAAAAGCAGTCCACAGCTAATAGCTCATCAGTGCTCCAAAACTAATCGTCTACTGAGGTTATTTAAATAACCATGACATATTTTTGAAAATCTCATCCTTAATTCTTAGAACTGTTCAGGATGAATACTGCCTCTGTTGTCTTAAATGCACAGGCCCAAACTGAGCGAGATGTGAAGTACCTGTAAAGCCCAAGACCTGAGAAGCAATCAGATACATATGTATCTATCTTGTCCCTAACAGAACTGCTCATAGAAAAATAAATACAGAGGAGCAATCATGAACTGATGATAAAACGATGGTGAGAGATCACAAATTTACATAACCAATGCATTCTCTGACCAACAGAGCAACACAAACAAGCAGATCATATTTGTAAGGCAAAAGCCACTGTGGTGGCATTGAATTTAAAAATTTATTTTCTGTCAACCATCAGCATTGCTGGAGATTATCCAAATTAACAAACAAGCTTCTCAGATTGAAGGGTTGAGAAGATCCATCCCAAAATCTAATTCCATGTCAGATGGTGTACTTGTACATGTCAGAGTGCATGGCAGTCATTCCCGTCTTATTTACTGACAGAAAGCACTTCGACAGACCAGATAAATACCTATGAAAACCTCAAATTAAATCTACACAGAAGTAGTACAGCACTGACAGGCTCACCATGATTGATTTTAGCCTTTTCAAGAAAGATGAAGAGTCAGTCTCAAGAAAGTTTTTGGTAAAGACCATTTTTCAGCAGGAAACTTATATACCAAACATTCCTGAATCTATTCCTTCTACAGTTATTCCACATTTTTTTCTGTTAATATTCTTCATAGAACATTACTTTGAAGTGTGGCCAAGAGCTACATAATTTTTTCTGTTAAATATCTAAACAGTTCTCTAATTTTGTTTTCCACACAAATAAAAACAGCTAGCTATGTTCAATCATTTTTTTAACTAGAAGCATAAATATGAATCTATAATAGAATATTCAACAGACTTTTGAATTACCACAGTGGCAATATGCATTCCAGTATCTCTTCACATTATGATTTGTTGCATGCTAAATTCATACATCACATAAAGTGACGGAAAAATAAATTTACCAAGGTGCCACTTGAAATGAGAGAATAGACTATAAAATATTTAAGTAAGAAAGATGAAGATGGTGAATTTGCAAACAAAAACTAGTCTTCTGTGCAATGTGTACATTCAAAACTTCATGAGCACTTCATGAGCTCAGCAATTACACTGAATGAGAACTACAATCTCCATGCAATTACAAAAGAACCATTAAACAAGAAATTAGAAGCATTAACTGCCTATTTAAAACATTATTTATCACTATGAGCTGAGAGCTTAAGGTGAAAAATTTGTAAAGGATGTAAACATACTGCCTTTTCTCCACCACAGAATTCACTTGTGTACCTTTATCTCAGGGCTAAAAGGACAGCATTAGCACAATGCTAGCATTCACTTTTTATTAACGCTGCCAGGTATGATTCCAACTGAGTAATTCCCAGAATTAATTAGCTGAAACCACAGTCTTGACATCAAAAGTGAAGTGCTTCAAAGAAGATATGAGAGAAAAGGGAAAACAGGGGTAAAGAAAGAACTTTGAAATAGAAGTCACTCAGTATGTTTGACAACAAGGCAAAATTTTCAATTTATTGGGAAAATTACCTTTGGACACCCAGTACTTTTCCCTCACACCCTACCTGTCCTGGATCATTGTACCACAGTTCTTCATGGAGACGATCCGGGTGTGCTTTTTTACGCTTAATTTCTGCAATGACGTCAATAACATCCGAATCTGAACTGCTGGAGCAGCTGCTGTCATCTTCAGAGTCACACTCTGACTCACTGGAGCTCTCTGATTCACACAGAAGAAATAAAGATGGCTGAAAAACATTTCCACATGCTCTCTTCTCCATAGTAATGCATCCTCAAACATGAATTAATGTCTGGATTTAATATTTTTTAAAAACTCACAAAAACCTTGATCTCTAATCTCCTGTGGTTCTGTGGAGTGACTCCCTTTCTCATGCACATAATTTTAGTCACTCATTTCCACAGATATCCTCAGCTCCAATTTAAATAAATGCCTTCGTAGCTAAGACATATACTAGTATGCAAGTAAAGCTTATTTTACTCTTGGAATAAAATGCAATGTTTCTTCAATTTTTTAAGATTTGACTTAAGAGAAAATATATTACTATACAGTCAGTGCTTTCAAATACTGTGAAACTATGGTTTTTAAGTACACATTTTCACTGAATACAAGATTCTCCTTACCTGAAAGAAAAAGGAGAGAGAGAAAATGAGAGAACATCACTAGGAAAATGTTTAAATTTTTTTTTTTTTAAATTAAGGTGTATTTTTACACAGTTCATAATTTGGCACAAGGAAGGCGTTATTAAAATATATCCTTGGAACACACAGTTTATATAGGTCATCTATGCTCAGCTGAAATAGAGTGCATGTGTATTCCTACAAATATACACAAAGACGTTTCAAAAGTTCTCTGATATACATCAGATTAATACTGAAGTCTCTTTTCAGGTGCAAAATATGCATGGAACACGTTAAGAGTAAGGTGGAGTTTCAAAAGACTTACACAGAACTTTTCTACGTACCATACTGAAATGATGAATTCATAGAATGGTTTGGGTTGGGAGGAGCCTTAAACACTATTTAATTCCAATCCCTTTGCCATGGAGAGGGATACCTCCCACTAGACCAGGTTGCTCAGTGCCCCATCCAGCCTGGCTTTGAACACTGCTAGGGATAGGACATCCATAACTTCTCTGGGAAACAGAATTTCTTCTATCATCAGCCTTTCATGATCTAAAAGTGCTCCAGGAGCCCACTGCAACAACATGATTGCTGCTAACACAAGCCACAACAGAGACAGCATTTACTGAAGTACAAAATAAGACAAACTACTAGACACTAGATGGCTGTAGGAGAAGCTGGCATGGACACCATCAGCCCAGGGGAACAGTGAAAACACAGAGCCTTCAGGTCCTCCAGAAAGTGGAAAAAGAAAATGCAGAATATCATATTTTAGCCTGGAGCAGCAGGCTTTCTTCCTCAGAGATCTAAGGAATGAGGGCTTTACATAACTTTGTTGAGCATAGCAGTCATGTCCTTGATTCATCCACATGAAGAAACACCTCCTAAAAAACCCTACCGCTAACTTTGCTAGTGATTCTTGAAGGAGTTTAAATACATGCAAATTCACTGTTCAAAAAAGGTGAAGAACTCCTTTACAAGAGTGAGCCCACATTTTATTTCATCTGCATTTTTTTCTGTCCTCTTCATTTCATCCTTTTATATCACCAGCATATAACCATGTAATTATGCCTGTATTTCAGCTTTGGAATTTTTGATATGTGACTTTTTTAATGAGTTACTAAGATGAGGTATGAGAGCTTGAAGCAGATCACCTGACCAACATGGTGGCAATAGTTAAAAAACAAGCCCAACAGAGTATCTAGATTACTGTGATATTCCTACAAATTTCTTGAACTAAAGCATCTGACATAAAAACACACTATGAAATACTGAAATGCTGAAAGTATGAAAAGAACAACAGATTTCACAAAACAACCAAGAAAAATTAGCTTTCACTGATTTCTGTATAGAAAAATTGCTATAAAAACCTATGCCCTGTTAATTCAACAAGTATTTCCCCAACACCTGATGCTGCTGGATGTATTTCACTGTCAGAAGATCTATATGAGTGGGGCAAGATAATGCAGATAATGTATGTTATGAAAACTGATCCTTTTGCAGATGTCTGATCATAATAAGCAGAGCTGCACAACAAATTACAATACTGAAGAAAAACTCAGATGAATGCTTTTACAGCACTGAGTTTATGACCACTATTCTTGCTTGCCCTTTGGAAATGTAAGACCAGGAGGTTCTCGAAGCTTCTCATGTGCCATTCTCTGGACCATCTGATCATACTCAGGGTGTTTTATGCCATGGACGAAACTAGCATTTGGTAGTGCTGGATACTCTCCCTAGGCTTTCTGGGTGAAGAATTTAGCTCTACTTCCATCGAAAGCTACAGTAATTCTCCCATGGATATGAAATATAAAGGAGGGATTTAAAAAACACTTACCAACACTATTAAACACACACAACTGCCAAAACAGGTTAACCACAGATTATTCTATTTCAGAGCTTTGTCATCATTTCAGCCTACCTAAATCTTCATCCAGCTTGGTTTTTGGTGGCTCCCACGGTGGCCTGGCTGCTTTGGCCTTTGCCTGTCGCTTTCCTAACTCCTCGTCAAACTTTTCATAGAGATCCCGGAGTTTGCTTGTTCCTACCACAGTAGAGTCCCCCTGTTAATAAAAAAAAAATTGGAACAGAATAAAAAAAGGACATTGTTATAAAAGCACAAGAACTGAACATCTACCAGCATTTCATGAAAAAAAAACAAGAAGTTGGGGAAGATGGATCTTTCAGTGAAACATGGGGAATACCTAATAAGGCATTAGCATATCATTACATTGCTTCACCAGGTGTACTAGCTGAGAAATTGTTTCATTAGCTGGTATAGCACTTCTCCAAATTTGCAGGAATATAGAGTGCTTGAGGCATCTTTGCTCACAAGTTGAACACAGAGCATAACAGGGAAAAAATAGACCTTTCCCTCCTGGAGACAAAAAAAAATACCCCCTCTTCCATGTACCAATTATCTGAATGCTAACAGACAGAAGGAACTGATGAAAACAGAGAAGAATAGCAACAAATGAAACCCCTAACAGGGTTAAAAGACTGAGATGAGAAGAGAGAGAAGAATTAAATTACACAAAATTATGAACTTGCTGAAAGGTTGATATCATAAAGAACTGTCTGCAGTCATTTTAGAGTTCTCACTGACATACCACTTGATCCATAGGGTCATTGGAATAATAGCTTTCAGAATGGGTACAGCGAACCCAGACTGGCTTCAGCAATTCCTCATCTTCCTCATCATTTTTTTCAGATGCATTCTCTTCTGATTCTTTGTCTTTGACAGCAGTATAATTTTTCTCTTTACTGGAGCTCTGGTTCTCAGACCACCTTTCTCTGTCTTCCTCCCATCGGGTTCTCTTTCTCTCTCTGCTTGGAGACCGACTTAGTGGGAGAAAGCAAAATAAATAAATAAATAAATAAAAATCTCTTTATTATTTTAAAATGAAAAACCATTTGCATCAGATCAGTAAGTCATTCTATCATATAAATCACAGTAAAATCCAGTTGCCTTTCCAGCTTTCAACTTGCACCATAAAGAGTACAAGAGTAATTTGTAATTTTGAACTACTATAAAAAAATTACTTGAAATTCAATGCACTTTTTATTTTAAGCCATATTTAGGAATTAGAAAAATACATGCCATTCTAAATTAAAATTTCTACTTGCATTCTACTTGAATTTATTTTAATTTTATTTTTAAGTTAGGAACTTACTGGTAAAAACTAAGTCACATCAGTCACAACTAGAATTTACAGTAAGAAGTTTCAAAACACAGCACACAAACAGACTTGAGTCATACCAAAGAACTTGAGTTTTATTAAAAAGATTGTATAGAACCCCCCCTTACTGTAACACCTCTGAACAACACAAGGTGTGATATTCCTTGTGCATCACAAGAGTAATGCTTTCAAAAGAGGACTAAGAAAACTACATACCTCTTGTTAAATCTCTTCTGCCTACAAAACCAATAATGTTGCAATGTTTTCAACTATCCATCATTCAGAAAGGAAGAGCAATATAAGAAAAGCCTCTAAAACATAATCTAAAGATAAAGCTTAAAATAATTTAAGCTCTTACTTAAAATAATGTTAGTACTTTATGGACTAGAAGATTTAAGAGAAGGTCTTTAGGACAAAGCAGTGAATCTCTCTCTCCAGAGATTAATCCTATTTCTAACTCTAAAAGTCTTGAGATAACTGGTATTTGCATGTATCAGTAGATAATTATAAATTTAATACCCTATTTTTTCTGGGTTTCATATCATAGACAAAACCTCATGTGAGTAGATGCACAGAGGCTCAAATGCTCAACAGAACACATGCAGCCTTCCTTACCTTCCTGCTCTCTTGTAATCCTTTTTGTAGGATCTGTCTGGTGATGGTGATCTTCTGCTGTCACGGTGCCGATGCCTCTCCCTCTCCCGCTCCCTTAAGAAGTTCAAAAATAAGTTAAATGAAAAATCTGGTATTTCATGCATTCTACACCTGAAAGGAACACAAAAGCAGCCTCAAATTGTTGTATGCAAAACGACATCCACATGCTGACTGCTAAAAACCCAGATGTTCTTAACATTGACCTTCAAGAAACATGTAAAAGGCAGTCAAGTGTCCAGGTCCTCCACCTTTCTCACAAACCCATCTATCTCAATACAAGAGTTAATTTACACCATACAGAGGCGACATCTATCAATTCCCCAAAGGACTTATTACCTTTTTTCCTCTTCTCCTGTTACGAATGGCAAAGGGTAAGACTATTGCATCTATAACCATTCTAAATGCCTCAAGGAAGGAAAAGAAAACCTATTTCAAGCACAACACTTCGTAAGCACAGCTGTACAGTCATTCAAGTGTTTGAATAAAGCCTTCTCTTCATTACAGCAACCTCAAGCATGCACAAAAACCAGACAGATGATCTGCAGGTTGCTGAAACTATGACTCTCATCTGCAAGACTCAGCTTGCACATACGCATAAAGAACCTCACAACCCAAATACATTTCTTGGGTCAAAGAGCTTTAAATTAACTGAAGTCTTTGGGAAAATTGACTAGAAAGCTGTCCAGCAGAACAAATGAGGATGTTAATTAGAGGCAGCTGAGGAGCCAGCACTGGCCCAGGTGAACCAGGAAGGCCAGTGACATCCTGGCCTGTCTCAGCAATAGTGTGGCCAGCAGGAGTGATGGTCCCTCTGCACACAGCACTGGTGAGGCTGCACCTTGAATCCTGTGTCCAGTTCCTCAATCCAATTCTGGACCACTCACAGCAAGGCAGACATTGAGGTGCTGGAGCACACCTGAGAAGGGCAATGGAGCAGGTAAAGGGTCTAGAGTGAGTCCTGTGAGGAGCAGCTAAGGGAGCTGGTGTTGTATCGCCTGGAGAAAAGCAGGCTCAGGGAAGACTTTGTTGCTGTCTACAACTACCTGAAAAGAGGCTGTAGCCAGGTGGGGGTCGGCCTCTTGCACCTGGTAGCAAGGGACAGAATGAAAGGAAACAGCCTCAAGCTGCATTAGGAGAGATCTCATTTGGATAGCAGGAAAAATCTCTTCACCCAAAGAGTTAACGAGCACTGGAACAGGCTGCCCAGCAAAGAGGTGGTATCACCATCCTTGAAGCATTTAAGAGAGATGTAGATGTGGCACTTAGGGACATAGTTAAGTGGTGGAGTTGGCAGCATTAGGTTACAGGTAGGACTTGGTGATCTTAAGGATGTTTTCCAACCTAAATGACTGATAAGAAATTACTATATTTATTTGGCAGGAAAGATCACACAGGCTGCTTTTATATTCTGCTAACAGCCGGCAAGTCATTGTGCATCTGTTAAAACTTCTCGTCTGCTGATACACTAGGAATTATTAACAGGTGCCTCAAGTGGCTTGGTGGGTTAACACAATGAGTCAAAATTATTTATGAACATATATGCTCATAACATGAAGTAGAATACAAATTTACAAAGCAAAAGGTTAAGATAAATCATCGATTGTTTTTCCCTATCCCCATTTATCCTTGTTTGTGGGTGCCTTGTTCAAGCATGGATTTCAGCCATCACAGAGAACATACTCTATGCCATCTGATTTGCTTGGGAGATGGATGCTGCACAAAAAAAAACCAACCCCAAGTCTGGCAAACAGTTTGGAATCAAAATAAGTAGATACATTATAAAGTAGGTCTGGAAGCTGTTGGCCTAAAGCAGCAGTCCAAAGTGTTTGAGAAAGAAGCTGCTGAAAACATGCATTTTCAAAACTTAAAACTGAAGCTTGAAATTATGCAGAAAAAAGGAGAAAACTCCACAATCATGTCATACAGAAAAAGCCAGTGCCTTAATGCCACCTGCATTCAATTTAAGGAAAATCCTTTTCTGAAAATCAAAGCAAACTTACCGAATGTAAGGCTCAGGTTGTTTATTTGAATGCAGGTGTCTAAGGTTCTGTAATTAAGTTTCTGCATATCTAAATCAAAGGGGGTTCATTTACACAGGCTTTATGCACAAATTCATGTTCCACACGTGGCATGAAAAAATTCTGAGCTTTTAAAATTAAGAGCATGTGATCCAGGAGCCCTGATAAATACTTAACTTTCCAGCAGCACTTTGAATATTTTGACAAAGCTTGTTAGATGCATAAAGCGCTACAAACAGAACAAGTCTAAGACATGAGAAATATTTAACTGGTGATGGTTTGCTCTAAAACATGCTACAGCAAATTGCATCAAGCCAGCTCATAATTTCCAAGCTATTTGTGTCCACGAAGAAGAGGGACAGACATTTCATGACAAATCCCAAAAGAAGTAGTGCACACTCATTCATCTGCATGACATCAGTGAAGCCTACAATTGGCCCATGCTCATTTTCCACTCAGTCCTCCCTTGAAATGACAGGCTGGCATGAAGAGGCCTTCATCCTGAGCACAACATGCTTTTCACTAAAACACCTCACTGGAAGTATTAGCTATGGGCCACTATCAAACCACAAACGTCACCAAGACAGTGTTCTCTACAAATACAAGGCTTACTGGAAGAAAGTAACACCTGGTACTCTAACTCTGGTACCTACATTTAAAGTAATGGGGCTTAAGACTCAACTTTATATAGTCTTAGAGTGCCAACTATTTTCCTGCCACATACGCATAAATTTCTAAGGTAAATATGTTGAGCCCTACTCAACAATCCACTCAGCGGGACGCAAAGAAGTTCTTGTTTGAAAACTATCTCCACGGACAAGAGCAACAAATCTGCCAGTTCACATAGGTGAGGCAAGGCAGTGTACCTGAGAGATGGCTAAACAGTAACTTTTTCATGAGACCTGACTACTGGCTGCTTCCTGAGCTAGAGGGACAAACAAGGGTAAGGGATGAACACTGATGTGAACACATACTATGGAAAAAAATGATGACATCTCTCCCCCTGCAGGCAAACAATACCTCAAGTTACCTGTTTCGCTCGTAACTTCTGTGATGAGGCGATATCCTTCCTCTGTCATAATCCGTCCGGTGCCGACTGCTTTCCTGCCTCCTCCTATCCGGGCTGCGGCCACGGTCCCGACGGTCCCCGTGGTTAGCGGAGCGATGCCTGTCGCCGTGAATGTGCCCGTGCTCGCGGTGCCGGTGCTCATCGTAGTGCTTGCTCCTGTCCGGGGAGCGCCGGTCACTTTGGGACTTCTCTCCCTGGTACTGCCCCGTGTGCCGGAAGTGGCTGCTGCTGGCGCTGCTGCTGGCAGTGCTGCTCGGGAAGGAGCTGGAGCTGTGCTGGTAGCTATTGAAGCTGGGCGGCGGGAAGGACTGCTGCGAGTACCCCGCCGGATACACCGGCTGGTAGCTGACCTGCTGCGGCATGACCGGCGGGGGCGGAGGGTGCGCTACTGTGGGGGGAGGCATCATGTAGGGAAAGGTGCTTTGTCCAGCAGGTGTTCCTGGCACGGGAGTGTTGCTAGGATTTGGCACTGGTGGAGGAGTGGGAGGGAAACATGGAGGCACTGGGAAGCTCTGCCTCATCTGGTGGTTTGGAAATGGTGGCCTCATGGGACACTGGCTGATGGGATTTTGTGTGGAAGGGGGCACTGGAGGAGGATAGGGCACAAAGTCCGGCCTGGGAGGCATGTAACCGGTGGTTGGAGGGTTGGAATAGGTTGCTGGAGGGGCAGTTTGCTGCTCATACTGGTACTGTACGGAGGGCTGCTGCGGGTGAAGCTGCCGGAGGTTCTGAGGGCGGTAGGTCTGTGTTGAAGTTCTTGCCCCGGGTCCCCCCTGGCCACGGGGACATCCTCGCCCAGAATGGAAAGACATGGCTCACCTTTATTGAGGAGAATAAAAATCCAGTGTCACACAATTTTTATAAGACGTCCTCAATGCATCTGCAGGAACTACTCCTAAAGTGCTGAAACTGCAGTTTCCTTTAAAACAAGCAGTAAATGATATCCACTGGGAGCTTTGTGCTCCTCAGACCTTTAGTGCAGGTCATTTATGCCCCCTTTGATTCCTTTAAGCCTCTGATCTATGAAAGCACTTACTATCTTTAAGCCAGAACCCAAGCTGGACCATGCTTTATGAGTTAGGGCAATGTAATTTCAACAAATTATTTTTATGATGACAGGTCAAGGATACAAGCACCTCTGCTAGTACTTATACACTCTGATATAAAACTTTTAGACACCCCAGACCAAAGAAATCACTCATTATTAGTAATACAGTGGGCATTCAAAGTTGCATAACTAGTTCTTTCTAGAACACAATTCTAAACTTTGGGCAGAATGACTTGACTACCACCCCATTGCATGCCACATGGCCCAACAAATCACGTCAATTTAAAATGAGATAGTAGCCATTTACATTCACTATTGAGTCCCCAGTGTACTAAAGGACTGAATTTAACAGACCCTTCAAAGTATTTGAAGTGCGGTAGGTATATTTTTGTGGAAAAACAGGTTACACATCTCACAGGTTATGAAAACAATGTCATGTAGCCTGCGCCATTCCTTAATTTTCATCAAAATTAATGGCTCCCGAGAAATCCCTGAACTGCCTTCTTGGCCCTGCTACTCTTGAGAAATTATCGCTGCTTCAAGTAGGCTTAACTGTTGCTCATAACTAGGCACGCATTTAAGGCATTAACGTTTATAAATGAAAGCACTGTGCTTCATTAAAGTTCAAATGGATTCTTTAATTACAATGTTAAGTTTCAAAAACAGAAAAAAGGGGGAAAAAACACTAAAGAAAATTTATGGCTGGATGGAAGGAGGGAGGAAAAAATCATCTAAGCACTTTGAGGAGTCAAATTCTGTTTTCCATAACGGGAAGTGAGAAAGAAAAGGGGAGATACACAATAGGAAAAATCACCTTTTCTGGTGAACAAAAGGAAACAAATCCTCCCTTTCACTGAGGCTTTGCTGTTGCTGAAGTACATGCACAGAATATTCTCCCACCTGCTACAGTGCAACATGGCCAACCTGGACTGCTCAGAGCATTACTCTCAGCTGCATCCTGGTGACACTGCAGCAAAAGATGTAGCTCTTGCTGAGAGACAGCTTCTAGTGAACTGGAAGGAGAAAGGAAAAGAAACACAGAGGAAGAGGACTGATATCAAAGACGAGGAACCAAGAAGACCCTCCTTACACATGCAGGGCTTAGTGGAAGCCACTGGAATTGGTGGTGGTCATTCCCTCTCCAGAACAACCAAAGGCCAACATGAGTGAGAATCCCACACTTTAAGGAGACAGCTGCGATGATGGTATAAAGCCACTCATTCCTTCCAGTCAGCCTGTACCTGCTCAGTACCCTCCGACTTTGTATAGTCTCTCAATAAAAACCAAAACAAAAACCACCCCAAAAATCAAACAGCAACAACAACAACAAAACAAACCAGGGGAGAGAAAAAAAAAAAGTCAACATCCATTTTGTCTGGCAATAGTGTACCTTTTTGACATTATTAACTATAATCCATCAGATGCTGAATTAATTTTGCTTAAGTTCTCCTGCTGTGCTCTTACACAACCCAGGCTAGTAACAGAAGATTGTTTCAGATTTCGCTAACATTCACATACATTTTATTTAAACAGACTGTACCAAAGTGCCTTAAGTGTGTTTCCTTCTAACATGTCACATTCAAACAAAGGGTCTTGTTTATCAGCTCTCAGATGTCCCCGATGCCAGAGAGCTCTTGTGTTCTACTACTTTAATCTCAGTCCTTCAGAATACACAGAATCACAACAACAACAAAAAAAAAATCAAAAATACTCGAAACTATTTTACATGCCCAAATTATTTTAAAGCTCCCTCTGCTGCAAACACAAGTCACATTCAACTTTCATTTAAAGTTAAGTAAGTTGAAAAACACAGAAAAGGGCAAACTCCCCTTCCCCTGTCACCTACAGAGGAATTTTATTCCACTGACTGGAGGCACTGTATTCTAAAGCACCACTGGTCCCCTAAAAAACGTCAAATAAATTTGCCTCTCCCTGCACATGCACTGCTGTGAACAGGGCAGTGACACGTCGAGGAGAGAGCACTGAGAGGGGGCACCATCAGCGTCTGAAAGTGTCGAAGAGAGGGCATCAGAGGGTGGATGCAGGCTCTCCTCGGCGGTGCCGTTCAACAAGAGTGAATGGGCAGAAACTAAGGCACAGGAAGTTCCACCTGAACACGAGGAAGAACTTCACTGTGCGGATGCCCGCGCACTGAACGGACTCCACAGAGAGGTTGCGGAGTCTCCCTCACCGAAGATATTCAAGAAACTCTCGGGACGCAATCCCGTGCCACGTGCTCTCTGGGATGACCCTGCTGGAGCAGGGAGACCGGACCAGATGACCCACTCCGGTTCTGTCCTGACCCATCCAGTGCCACCCGGCCTCACCGCACCGCCGCCCCCCGACGGCCGGAGGGGCCGGGGGATGGAACCAGCGCGGAGCCGCCCCCGGCCGGGCCCCGCTNAGTTCCACCTGAACGCGAGGAAGAACTTCACTGTGCGGATGCCCGCGCACTGAACGGACTCCACAGAGAGGTTGCGGAGTCTCCCTCACCGAAGATATTCAAGAAACTCTCGGGACGCAATCCCGTGCCACGTGCTCTCTGGGATGACCCTGCTGGAGCAGGGAGACC
>VWZN01000232.1:434089-449456 GCA_013396955.1 Regulus satrapa
TGCGGGGCCGCCCGGCGGCATTACCCAGCCCTGCCCGTGTGGGTGGTGGAGGACCACCAGGACGTGAGTGCCCCGCGCTGGGCTGCCGGGGGGTGGGGACTCCCTGGGGTGAGGCAGGGGCGGGGGTTTCGTTTGTTCCTGTTTGTTTTTGTGTGTTTGTTCGCGTGTTTCTCCGCGACACGGATGCTCAGGGTGGCACGTGGAGGCGCAGGGAGGTGCCCGCTGCGGTCACCGGCGGCCTCCCGGGAGATGCGCTGTCCCGTCGTGTCCGCGGGTCCTGCGGGCGCTTCCTCGGGAACGGCGCTCGCCTCCACAGCCACACACCCTAAACCTGCCTTCCCTGCTGCTGAAACCTCAGTGAGCTTCAGTGCCCCGGTGACCTGACTTTCGTTCCCGATTCAGCGACCTCTATTGCCTTATTATTATATATTCAGGGACTGTTCAGCTGCTTATTGCCATGATCTCCTCCAGTTATTATTGCTTTTTTTGTTTTCTTTGTAGCATTAATTGCTGTGGTGTAAAGGAAACAATACCTGCATTACGCTGCTGTTATAATTTGCTAGCTATTAGTGGGGTGCTTGGAAACTCAATCCTACCCAGTATATGACATGTCGACAGAGAATTAAGTAAATATAATCGCACCCCATCAAGCAGATTGACTCTCACTTGACGAGAAATGTTAAAAATCTGGAGCTTTGCTTTTCGTGGAGTCATTGAAAAAGGGAGTGAAGGGAAAAGGGGAATTGCTTTTGATCTGCCGATATTGGTTTTTCATGGGGTTTCTTATAACAGCATAAACTGAGGCTTTAATCCTAAAAGAGCAGATTCTTTAGTAGATTCTTTGCAAAGGTAAAATATTAGTGTAGTAAAGTTCATTAAAGAAAATAATGTTACAAATTTGTAAGTAGTTTAATGCAGCTCATTTTTGCTAAGACTTATGAATATATGATGCTGTGATAGCTGATTTTTCATGGTAGCCCCGGACTTAGAGTGTTACTGTGGTAGGAATTCTGAGAAAATGCCTCTTAATGATCCTTCTTTGTTTTAGTCTCTATATTTCTGTTTTCAATTAGCTCTAAGTTCTGTTAATACTAAAGATTTATACTAAATGTTTTCAGTATAGAAGTGTGGGTGAATTGGTCTACCTTGCATAAAACAAAAATGGCTTCTCATCCCAAAATGTAAGAACTTTACAGAAAATTTTGTACCAGCCTTGCAGACAGTGATGTTCCTCCAGAGCAAGTTGTCAGTAGCTGCATCACGTCCAGATTAATAATAACAGCTGTCATGATGGAAATTTTGTTCTTAATCCAAACCAGGAGAACTTTTAAGGTTAGAGAACTTAGTCTCTTGTTTCTCTTGCAACTGATAGTTGCACTTCCCTGAGGTGAAGCTTCAATTTTAATTGAAAATATCGTAGGTTGTTTAGTAGGCCAATTTACTTATTTTTTACAAAGAAGTAAAAGCTATGGATCAGGGAACCCATGTTGTTTTTAATATTGTTTTATTGTTTTATTACTATTTTAATGAAATATATATATGTTTTACAGTTTTGCCTGTGCAGTATGAAGGGTTTATCATCTTAATCAGTTTTACGTCAAAAAAAGTAGTTCAGTTGCTGTTGTAATGTAGAGGTCGCACAATTTTTGTTGCTTCTTACAGTTTTCACATTCCCTATATAATAAGGCTGTATTCCTTGTTGGATTTGCTCCGACAGCCAAGGCAGTTGATGCCCTCTAACTGTGGAAAAGACTGTGTATTGCAGCTCCAAGTAAGAGGAATCAGCAGTTTTCTCATTTTTACTATCTTATATTATTGCAGTTCTGTTATTATTCAGTTTTGCTATGTTGTAAATTGGTGAGTTGCTTCTTCTCCTGGTTTTCATGCTTCTGAGTGAAGAAATTCAGGAGGGAATAAAGTTGGGCAGTTGAGAAAGGTAGTCTCTATTGCAAACACTTAATCGTGGAGGGATTAGGAATTAATTCTTCCGAAGAAATAGGTTTAATGGTCAGCTAAATTTTAAATCATGGTGAGGTCAGTTTTCAGTCTATGTTAATTAACTTATAAAAGATAAGGAGCAAACTGGTTTTATCTGCATAGCACCAGTGCATGGTGTGGAATCTTTACAGCATGGGGAAGGAAATACGTGGGCAATGATCTGCAGAAGAGGAAAGGCATTCCTGGGGCTTAGTTGTAAATGGAAAAAAACCCCAACAAACATCTAGGAATGGAGTTGAATGGTTAGTGAGAAGAGCTACTGCAAACAAGTAGGAAGTTTCCTTCCTATAAAGAAGGAGAAAGGGTGTAAAGAGGTGACTCTTCAGCAGTTTCTCATCTGGAATGCTCGAGCTTATAACGATTCTTGTTCACGAGTTGTCTTGCCATTGGAGTTATTTCACCTTTGTATTGTTTTCTGTCTCCTCCTGCCTTTAATCCAAATTCTAAAGGAATAAAAGTCGTACTGCTGCTAAAGTTGTTGCTTTTTTCGGCCCTCTGGTAATCGTTAAAATGTTTTTATTCATTTTGCTTTAGGTGCTGCCTTTCATCTATCGTGCCATTGGTTCAAAGCATCTTCCTGCTAGTAACATCAGTTTTGTTCATCTTGATTCCCATCCAGACCTTCTTATTCCTGTGAATATGCCTGCGGACACTGTATTTGACAAAGAAACACTTTTTAGGTAAGCCCTGGATACTGCATCAGAGTAGACTTTAAGTCTACTTCTTGCTGCCTTTGATTCACAGTGAATATTGATACGACTGCATTGGAAGGATGAACAAAAGAGGCATAAGTCAGATTCAAGTTGTACCTTCTGTCTTTTCATTTTGCTGAAATTTTACTTTTTTATGGCAAAAGTTACATTGCATATCAAGCAATTTAAAATGTATAAGTTTGTTTTGTCTATTTGCCTAGCAGTATATAATGGTATTATTCATCAAGTAGTTCCTCTGGGTAACAGGAAAGCACTCTGCTTGGACACTTGGTCACTGTATGCCCTTGTGAAATGTCCCTCTCCACCTTTTTTTTGCCCTTTTTGAGGTGTTGGAAGGTGCCATAAAAGGCTCTGTGCAGTCTCCGGGTTAAAAACCTCAATTCTCAACATGTCCTCATAGGAAAGGTATTCCAGCCCTCTGATCATCCTTGTGGCCTTCTCTTGACCTTCTTGAATAGGTCCATGTAATTGTTATGTGGGGGGCCCAGAGCTGGATGCAGCACTCCAGGTGTGTGATCCCACAAGAGCAGAATAGAGAGAATTCCCTCGTGGAGCCTGCTCATCACACTTCTTTTGCTGCAGCCCAGGATACAGTTGGCATCATGCACCTAAAAAAGATAGAGTCATGGTAATGAGGAAAGATGCTGATCCTGTGGATGTGGATTGACTCACTTTAATTACTGGGATGATATTTAAAATATATTTGGAGCCATTTACAATAAAACACTCTCATGAGGTCAATTTGAAGTTAATTAGGGCAATGTTGATTATGTTCCTTGCACTTTCCTCTGTCTGATATATCAAGAGAAAAGGGGCATAGAATCAGAGAATCATTAAGGTTGAAAAGGCCTCTAAGATAACTGAGTCCCATTAACCTAAGACTGCCAGGCCCATCACTAAGGAGTTTCTAATCAAAGTGCCACGGTAAGAATGAAGCCAATTCCACTCTATGTCTGAACCTTTTTATACCTACTAGAGACATTGTTGGTTTGTCTTATGAATAAAGATTTCCCTCTTTTTCGTTCTTTGATGGTGGTACCCTTAAATGGAGAACTAATTTTAGATGATTTACATGAAGGCCTTCAAGATGTGGAAGATCTTTGTGGTGTTCTTGACCATTTTTATTTATGGGGAAAGTAACATTGCCTTTATATCTTCTGCCTTTCTCTATTGATTACAGTGAATTAAGTATTGAAAACTGGATAATGCCTGCTGTTTATGCTGGCCATATTTCTCAAGTAGTGTGGCTTCACCCACACTGGGCTCAGCAGATCTCAGAAGGGAAACACAACTTTCTAGTTGGGAAAGATGTATCAACAACAACAATCAGGTAAATTGTCTGCTGACATATTACTAAAAATATAAAAGCCACCTCCATAGCTTTTAAATTGATTATTTTTTGTTTTCTTGGATAAAGATGAAAATTTAATTTGTAATTTTAATTTCCTTAGAACCTGATGCAATTACACTTTTATCAATTTAGTCTTTGGTCTAACTGGTAAAATTGTTATTTGGTGTCAGCCATGACTGTTTTTCTAGTGAGGTGGGTTTTTTTCTTTGTTTGCAGGGTTGTTTTTTTTTGGTTTTTTGAAGTTAATCTAGTTAAGTACTGAAACAGATACTCAGGTAGTGAATTCTCCATCATATGATATAGGACAATTGACCTGAGCAGCCTCATCTATCTTTGAAGTCAGTTCTTCTTTGATCAGATGATTGACTAGACATTTCCAGTTGTCTCTTTGAATCTTAATTATTCTGTGATTCAAGTTCAAATCAGAGCCCCACATCATTCTGCAGGATGTAGTCCATAATAATTTTGCAGTTATTATATTCACAGTGTTGTGATTTTGTGCAGCTTTAATGGATATTTGCAAATCACGTCTCTTGTAAGCATAGCAGAATCAATCTTTTGAAGCAAGTTTAATAGAAAACAGCAGAGAAATACTTTGTTCTACCACCTTATATAAAACAGTTAAAGCTCTGCAATTCTGAATCTGAAGCCTAAAGGGAACCTAAATGACTTTTTAAAAAAACTAGTGCTTTCGGTTACATTAATCATTTAGCCAATATATGGTATTGCTTTATGATGGTTGAATAGCTCTCTCACTGATGGCCTAAGCAGTCATGAAAACAAATTTCAGACTGCCTTTTGAAGACAATTGGATACATTTTCTTCAGGTTCTAGACTTACCAAAACAATGAAGGAAGGAAGGGAAAGAGTCCTCATAAATAGAAATGTCCTAAAAATTTGATGACAAGAGATGGATAGGCAGTAGATACAGATTCTTCATTAGTGGACACTAAGGTGCTATGTGAGCTCATGGTGAACCCTGCAGAATTTCTGGGGAGATGTGCTGAGAATGCCTTGTCAACAAGATGGAGTTGTAATTCAACCTCTCACCTTGACAAACTGGGGTAATCCATCCACAAGACACTGAGGAACTAAGCTTCAAATTTCTCCTGCTTAAGAAATTATTTGTCTTTGTGGTTGATTGATGGTGATACCTTGTATGCAAATGATGCCTTACCACAAGTGAACAGGAGTTCAAACTTCTTAATCTTACGTTTAATTTGAGTTTATGATGCTTAAGGCTTAAGGTACTCCAGTACAGTTTCTATTCTTTACATTTTCACTGTAAGCAGAAGTTGTAGCGTGCTTTTGGTTGGTTAGTTGTTTTGTAGGTTTTTAAAAGCGGATTAAATTGATAGCTGTTTATCCTCTAGTTACCATCTTTATCACTCAGGGAATCTGTTGGGAGTAAACCAAGTTGAATTCTACTTAGGAATTTATAATACTGTACTTTCACTAAGTCAATATTTATGCATTTCAGGGCACTTCTCAAACCCAACTGACATAATTTTCCTAGAAAATTATAAAACCAAGACAAAATATTCACAGGTTTGCAATCTTGTGTGCCTTAGTATTGATAATATCTTGTCAATTCTGGATGTTGTTTAAAATGCAATTAAATTTCAAATTAATCTTAGCAGCACATAATGCATTATCATTTTCTTATCCATTAAAACCTTGCAGGAGTTTCATAAAAATATAGAGTGAATTTTAATATATTCCACAATAAAGAAGTAGAAAAAACTTAAATGTAATTTAAACCTGAGGATTAAAATAAATAATTTTGTCTTCACAGTTTTACTGTTTTCATTACTCATCAAACATCTCTTCATTGTTCTCTGGATCCCTAAAGTATAAAATGCTTTTTTCTAAGCTCTTTGTCAAGATGTGTATTAACTTGAGTTATTGTCAATTGTAGGGTTACAGGCACAGATAATTACTTCTTAAGTGATGGTCTTTATGTTCCTGCTGATCAGCTAGAAAACCAGAAGCCTTTAAATTTACTCGTCATTCTCATCAATCCTACTGAATCATTGAACAGCCATGAAGGAAATGGTGAAATAACATCAGCTAAAAGACTGAAGCTAAATACAGATGACACAGCAAGTGCCACTTCTGCCTCTTCAGTGGCTCCTGGTGATTTTGATCACATCATCCCGAGTGTGAAGAAAAAGGAAACACAAAATGCAGGTGTCCTCAATGGGGCAGAAACCTTGGCAGAGGGCTCAGTTTCAAGCTGTCTCAAAAACAGTGAATGCCCAATGAAGGACATTGTTAAAGATGTCTGCCAAGTACTGCAGAAAGGGGATGCATATGTTTTGGACATTGACTTAGATTTTTTTTCAGTTAAAAATCCATTTAAAGAAATGTACACACAGGTAAGTATAGAAATTGAGTAGCCTTATACCACTCAAGAGGGTACAAGAGAGTCCCAACCTTAGTATTTATGTCTATGGAGAAGCTCTCATCTAAGCTAAATTAGCAGATTTGCTCATCATGGTTAATGATTCATGGTAATATTTTAAAGAGATATTTCCATTTTGAAGAAATATTTCTAAGGGAATGTATGTGGTAAAAAATTACAACCACCAAATAGGGGGAGTTTCTTACACTTGATATCAATATTATGTATGTTCAAACTCAGGGGTATACTTAACTTCTGCTTGTTGCTTGGGACATAAAAGTTATGCTTAAGTTTCCAGAGGTTACCTTCCAAATAACCACAGCAAGATTCATCGGGGAGATGAGAGCCTTTATAATTTTTTATCCTCTATAACCTGTACTTAGAAAGCCATGATGGTATCAGGAGACCGCCTTTCAGAAGGCACAGCACTGATTATCCAAAGAGTGGTAGCTTGTCTTGATGATTGTCTGCAGTACTAAAGTAGGAAAATGATCTTTTTTTGAAGAGAGAAGGCTTTAAGGATTTGGTTTCTCATTTGAACAGTCATTTTCTTCCTCTTTTTCTCTTTTTCAAAGACAGAGTATGAGCTTTTGCAAGAGTTGTACAATTTCAAGAAGCCACATAAAAATGCAACAGAGGTATGATGCTTCCTTGTGGAATCTATGAAGGAATGATTCTGTTTATTTACCCAATGAAAATGAGTTACGACAACAGGAAGGAACCTATCAAAGGTGCTTAATGAAGGGACCTCACATTAAGCTATGCAGCCAAATGCTAATCAGCAGTATCTTAGGAAATTTTTTCTATTAAGTGTTTTGATTAAACATGTGAATTGCATAAATATTTAGCATGAGTGTGAAAATTTGTTTTTGCGAACAAATGGTAAATGGCATGGAAAGAATGAACATAGTCACTAGCAAACTTGTTCTTTTTATGGCTTGACAGGGCATAAGTTTGATGTTGTGTTTCTTTTTTGATTTTTTGGTGGCTGGTTCTTTTTTTTTCCTCCCTCCAAGCTCTCCCCTTCCTTCCCCTGTTGCCCTTTCTTGATAGTCAGAGCTATGATGAGTGTTTAATTGGTATTTTACCTTTTTGTTTAGATGTGGAAAGGACAGTATTATGCCACTGTAGTGTACTTTTCATTTTATGTGTTGAGTGCTTTTAAAGCATGGAAATACAATCTTTAGTAATCTCATCAGAACACTAATATAGAGAGATGTAACAGATTTAATTATCACAAATAAATGAAACCTAATTAATATATGTGAATAAAGAAATAAAGATATGTTGCATATTGGCAGATTGATTTTTATATTTCTTAGTCAATCAAGAATAAAAATAGGTACATATTTAAAAGGTGTTTTTTAAAAATTTGTAGCGGGGAAAACCAAACAAAGTGAGGTGATTTATTCTGAAGGTACAACAGTTTCTGCAGGTATTTGTTATGATCCTCTTGAGAAGATGTGCTGTAGGAATGAATTGGTTATTTCTGATTTCCCACTTCCAGTAGATCAATCATTACAGAATTGAAATTATAGGATAAGTCACTATGTTCTTACCTCTTTTTTTCCTAACATACTGTTGTATATGCTTATTTAAAGGACGACTTGCTGGATTGTGTTGAAAACCGTGTTCATCAGCTGGAAGATCTGGAAGCAGCATTTGCAGATTTGTGTGACAATGATGATGAAGAAACCCTACAGAAATGGGCTTCGTATCCTGGGTAGGAGATTTCTAAGAGGCCTAATTTGCAAATAGAAGTTTGAGAACTGATAGGTCCAGCATTTTGGTAGCAGAAAAGGATAGGTTCTATGCCAGTATAAATTTTTTTCCTTTAGTTCTAGAGAAGGAAGAGACAAAACAAAAAGAAAGGCAGTCTTCATTGCAGACTGTCTTCAGTGCTACTGTAAGCTTTGGATGCTCCGTTTTGTACAGTTTCATGCAAGTTTTTTTGTCTGTGGATGGAGGCATATTTATTGACTAAAACCTTAGTATCAGTGTGTAGCACAGCTCTCAAAAAAGGCAACAAAGCAAGGAAGAGATGGAGAAGCAGCTGTTAGGTGCTCCCAAAGGTTCTGCTTTCTTTTGAAACATGGAAGTTAATGGAAGTGTGTATCTGAGCAACAATCTCCACTAAACATTTGTACGTTGTCTCTCTGCTTTTAAACTAGATGTTTTCACATGAAAAGTTGTCAGACGAAAAGAGACAGGGAAAGTCTGAGCTTTTCCTTGATAGGAAAATCACTCATTTTCCACATCAAGTGCAGCAGTTACTGTATGACCTCTGTAACAATGAGAAAAAAGTATTTCCTATAGAGTTCATATGACTTTTGAACTACAACAGCTTCTCTGCAGATCTTCCCTAAAAAAGCACAAGGAGGACTTGCAGAGGCAGGTATGATATAGGGACTTTATAAGAAAGACCTGGTGAACCAGTACAATAATAAAAATAATTTCCATTTTTACAGGTGCAAGATGACACAAACAAGCAAATTTACTTTTCAAATCCTAGGACATAATTTGTACTTCCCTCTTTTTTCTTCACCTTTTTTTTTTCTAACAATTTAAGGTATATAAATGTTTCCAACTGTTTGTAACAAATTTTGGTTTTGTTTTAACTCCAGAATGAAGCCACTTGTTCAATTAGTTCACAGTTTGAAGGCCAGGATGGAAAGCCCAGACTATGAAATGGTAGGTGACAAAGTAAAAGAGCAGAAAGCAGATATCAGAAGCATAGCTTCAACAGGGAGGGATAGTCATACTTCCTTTCAGACTTGCTTCTTGATTCAGGACTTTGTGTGAATTTGGTAATTTTCCTCATGTTTCATGTCTTATTACTTAGACCAGCTTTTCCTTTCAAAGCTGCTGAAGTTCTAATCTGCTTGTCTGCCTATATTTAGGCAACTTTAGTATGTTCTTCCAGGACTGTGATGTCTTCACCTAGACATCACAGTCCTGGAAGAACATACTAAAGTTCTGCATCCTGTGATTGGAGGCTTAATTTCACTAGTCTGTTGATCTCCTTTGTAGAACTTAAAATAAGCTACCTATTTATAACATATCAGAGCTATATCATCTTTGCAGGCTGCAGCATACTTGAATTCATAAGAAGATGTACAATGTACTGGAGATAATTAAATAATCCATACATCCTCCTGAATTTTACTTGTTTAAAGAACAAGCTGGGAGAAATAGTCCCCTGTCTGAAGAGGTGCAATTTACCTGACCGACTAGGGATGATATCCTAAAGACTTTCTACGTGCTGTATCAATGATTCATCAAAAGAAGTTAAATCTCTCTTTAACTTGCCTACAGGTCCATCAAGCTGGTCTGACCTGTGATTATGTGGAGCTTCCTCATCATGTTAGCACTGAAGACGAGATTGAAGGCCTCATACAATCCATTAAAATTCTACTGACAGATCTGCCCAAGCCCACACTGGTGACAGTCGCTCGGTATGACTGTGCAGATACTTTCATTTTAAAATGTCCAGACTTTGCTCATGAAGCTAAATGATCCTGTCAGTATAGCACTAGTTATGTCTTGAGCTCTGTGAAAGTGGAAGTCTTATAGTGCTTCAGCACTGGTTACATAAAGGCTGTGATTTATGTATGTTGGGATTGATAGCTGTCACTGGAGTTCATTCATCTCTACTGGTTTTACTTGAGCTAATCAGAGCAAAGCTGAAATCCCTCCTTCCTTATTCTCTTGTTCTAGGATTTATTGTACTACAGGTAGGATTTCTTTTTATCAGTGATACTTTTGTGGGAACTAGTTTTCATCTAGTAGTCTGAAAGGCATTTAAATCCTTCAAAGCTCTAGGAAGACATTTTATGAGGTAAAAGTTAGGCTTCCAGGACTGTAAGGGTGTTATTTGGAATAACAGAATGGAGTTTGAGGCCAGGGACCTGGGAGAACCAAAGAACTGGCCTGAAAAAAAATCTAGTTTGAAGACTATGGTGTGCCTCTTGACAAATTATTGCAATTTGATCAGTCAGAAATACTAATTGTGCCCTTAAAGGGCTGGCAACAAGAGCAGAAGCTGATATGAAACTGGTTTTGGCAACAAGAACTAGTATGGCTAATGCCTGCAATAAAAGAAAACTCTATTTTCTGTGCCAATTGCAGGGTTATTATCCACTGTTGTGGAGAAGCGAGAATCACCTCTGTAGATCTTAAAGGCTAAAAAATTCAGGAAGTCAGTTTTTACTAGTATCTGTTGAAAGTTCATTAAGAGACACTGTAAAAATGCTGTATGCCAGGTATTGTGAAGATCTGTTTTTCACATTTTCCTGCCTAGTTTACCAGTAGCATTTTAGTTTTTCAATCTAAATTTTCCATCTGTCCTTTAATTAGATCATTTGCTTCAACTTTGAATGCCAGTGTGTTCTGTGCCAGATTCAGACATAGAGTAGAATGAGGAAGGGATACTGTGAGGCTAAACTTGCCACAGTTTGAAATAAGCTTCAGCTTAGCTACAGAGCAGCACAGGAATACACAATGTGGTTATGGTGGTGATATCTGTATTCTCATGCTTATTATCTGTTTTTGGTTTTTTTTGTTTTTTGCTTGTTGTTTTTTTTGTTTTGTTTTGTTTTTTTGATTTTTACAGATCAAGTTTGGATGAATACTGCCCCTCAGAGCAGGTTGACTTAATTCAAGAGAAGGTTCTCAGTTTACTACGTTCTGTGTATGGCTCACTGGATGTGCACTTAGATTATTCAAGCACTTCATCTTCTTAATGACCTTGCTGTCTAATGTAGACGATTAATTTTAATTATTCATTAGCTGTGATAGCAAAGGGAAGACTGCTGTTATTTCAGCAGGTGGCACTAGAACCCAAGCTGACCCAGCTAAGGTTTGAGTTGCATTGCTTTCTCCAAGTCAGCTGCATCTGAACTTACTGTTACCTGTTTGGCTTTGTTCAGATTAGTGCTGTAGTTATTATTTTTACTGTCTTGTTTCTTAAAATTGGTGCAAGATGAACAACTTTTCAGCTGTAAATTGAGGGGGTTTGTCCCATTTCTATGTGTCTGAAAAAAAATAAATTAATTTCTTTAAATGGTTTTCTATTATGTGTGTTTTTTGTTATTTGGTAGCAGATTTGCTCCTGAGTTGTATTAAATCTTTTAAAAATTTGTATTAAAAATGCCCTTAAGGTCTGCATACTGATCTTTACTATCTGCTGTCCTTGAGTTCACCACCCTCATTTCTCTAGAGTAGCTCATGGCTTCTGCCCCATCCACAGAATATAATTTATGTTTATTTTCTGTTTCACTAATACTGTCTTATTTTGCCTTAGAGTATTTTATTGGTGGTTTAAATAATATACAGACATTTGGCTTGGTATTTTCACTTTTACATAATTTTGAGGATAAAAAGTATGCGTGCATGTGCATGCTTTTATGTTTTAAATCCTGTAAGGAATTGATGTCTTCTTCAGAAACAAAGATTTCGCTTCACTGAAGTCAGCAGCAAAACATTCTCTACCAGGTTTTCACTCATTTCAGCATTGCTATTTAGGAAATAATGGTTTTGGAACTATTTAATTTTAAAGATCAATATAGTTACAGAGAAAACTGGCACTGCAGAAGAAAAAGCCCCACAGGATTTATTTGGAATGAAACTGGAAAGAGAAAATACACCTAGAATATTGTCTTTTATTAGGAATAAATTTTGCTTGTAATTTTTTCTGAAGGAATGGAGTTCACTTCCTACCTCTGCTCTTTGCTTTTGAGAGATTTTGTGCACTTTTACATTTTTTTTACTACTTCTGCTATTGAAATAAACGACGATATTATAGATTGTAAATATATCATTCCTTTAAAATATTGGTTCCAGTAGACTAAATTTCATGACCATGAATCCATTTTATTTGTGTTTTTGTGGCGTGTCTGTCACAAGGATGTGCTTAGCCTTGGAGCCAATTTCCTTCATACTTCATAAATTATAAACAGCCACACATTGTATACAGCAATGATGTGCAGTCAGATTGGTGCTGCTTGTGTAAAAGTTTTTTTTGGTTTTTTTTTTTTTTTTAAATTAAAGATCCTTCATGCATTTGGTTTTGAATGCAACCATATGCATTTGCATATGGTTGAAGAAAACAAAACCATGTGGGGCATGGCTGAGCCCCTCATGGGTGGGAGGTGAGAACCTGTTTTTCTTGGAGAAAGCCTGGGTAAGGGAGGGCAAAATGCTGCCTGGTCACCAGGGCTGAGAGATCCAAGTGGGGGAGCCTTTAGAAGGGACCAAACTCAATATCTCTGCCTGGGGTGCGTTGTTTGGTGAGGAAACAAAGTTATAAGTTGCTGCATTGCATTTTATCTGTGGTCTTGTGGTTTTTCCTGTCCCCTGCCTATGCTGGCTCATGCACGTGTTCACTGCAGTTCTGCAGAATCAAAATAACATCCTGAATTGTCTCTGTTAATCTGTTATTTAAGAAATCTTCCTTTTAGTTTTTGTTTATGAATGTCAAATTGTTATCATCTGAAATCTCTGACTAACAGGGGCTGTGTATATGCCAGAAAATGCCAGTTTTGCATAATAACAAAGACATTAATTTCTACATTAAGGACATTTGCAAGGTTGCTTTTTACTTTGGTGAAAAGTAATCAAGCCAAGCCAGAAACAGGTGTCTTTTATTTCTCGATTCTGTCCTATATGGCTTATTTATTAACCAGATGCACAAATCCTCCATTCCCTGTGTCTGCCTCATTTTCCTCTCAGCCTATTTCAGTATGCATTATGCAGAACAAGACAGTGAAATTGCAGTGTATAACTCCTCTAATCAGCATTGCAAGGATGGGACATGAAGACTCATTAGAAATTAATCCACTTGAGCATATTAGCTTTGTAGCACTGTGTAAGTCAGCAGCTTCATATTGTCTCTTGTGTCTAGATGCTTCTGCCTGCTGTGCTCCTCCCTTTGGCAGCACAGAGGAGTAAGGATGCCACTTCACAGGGTATTTGCAGATATTCCTCAGTTGAGATAGCTCTGTTGTAACTGTGGCTCAGCTTCCAATATGGACCATCAACCTGAGCATTTTGATATAAACAGCAAAATTATCACACATCCATGTGCAGAATGAAATAGGGTCTTAAACCAGATATGCTGAGCAGCCTCTGTTTTCCCTGTGCATCTCAGCTCTGCACCCTAGCCACACTGGGGGTTCCCAGCTTGTCACTGTGCAACAAAATGAGATTTTTGAAGAAGAATGAACAGGGGATGAGTCAGATGGCAGCGGTCACTGTATTCTCTGTTAACATTTCTTCCCCTCTTTGAGGCTTCTGTCTCAGTGGCTGTGGCAAATCTGTCTCTTCATATCCACTGGTAATGATGCTGTGAGTCAGCCACCCTAGATTTGGTCAGAGCTGGACTGTGGGGGCTGAAGAGTCAGCTCCATAAATATTTTCTTTCTTTCCCCTGCTACTGAGGAAGAAGAAGAAGAAAATTCTCCAGCAAGATGAATTTTGGGGGAAAAAACCCTTCCCTAGAGGTATTTAAAAGATCTGCATAGTGGCACTTAGGGCTATGCTTTAGTGGTGGACTTGGCAGTGTTGGGTTAATGATTTGGCTCAATGATCTTAGAAGAATTTTCCAACCTAAACAGTTCTCTAAATATTTCTAGGAGTCGCAGAATATGGGTTGTTTCTCCTTATGCATCCAAGGAACAGCACTGGAAGGTCCCCTCCTGTCGTGCTTGATGGCCCCTTTGTCCCCATCAGTGCCACAAACCTTTTGTAAGTCCCAACCACTTTCAGAAGGAAGGATGAAAGACATAATTTTTCTGCCTTCAGCTTTCAGTGTCTCTTGCAAGAGGAAATCCTCTGTCACCACAGCAGAAGTGCAGCTCCCATGCCCCCGTGTAGATAGTCCATCAGGGACCCAGCAAACCAGAAGTTCCCAAGCTCCTGCTTTGGCACAAATTCCCTCACTGTCATAAGATTAGCCACAGAGCAGTCCTGAGAGGCAGTCTGGCTTAGGTCCACAGTGACCCCAAGGGAGAATCATATCACGTCCTCCCCCCAAGGTATTTTAATTCCTTACTTGTCTTTGAGGCTGTGGACCGTTTTCTGCCCTGCTTCTCTGTCACAAGCACAGCTCTGGAAGTTGCTGGGTCACTTCACTGGTGCTCACATCCTCGGAGACTTCAAGGATCTCCCACCTCCCCCCTCTCAGATAAGGGAGCTCTCATCTGCAAAGGAAAGCTTTACTCACCATAGTCCCAAGCATTTAAGAAATGGCTCTGGTCTGAATTTTTGTCTGGTTTTGTGTAGCAGTCGAGTATTATTTTTACAGTTTTATTCCAATTTCCTTTGAGGATAAATAATTTCAAACAGGGATACTTACCCTCTCAAGGAAGGAGACATCTTGCTGGAGAGATGCGCTGGTTTGAGATAGAACCCAGCCCACAGAAGTAATGGATGCTAACTAACTAATTAGAAAAGAGATACACCTCTGTGAGATACACATTTCAAACCAGATGCCAGGAAGAGAAGCTCCCTTTTTTTCCAGCAAAGCTCCAGGTAACATCCCAGCAACCTGTTAGTGCGGCCGGGCCGGGTCGAATCCCTTCCCAGCAATCCTGGCAGGGCTGGGGCTGGAAATGCTGCTGCTGTTAAACACCACCGGGCAGGGGAGAGTGCTGGACTGCAGCCATCGAGATCCTGGCTGTTCCCCCCCAGCATGGCCTCCATGAGGGATCATGGGCTGAGACTGAAAGCAGCCCTGCAGCCGGGCAGAGAGTGACCGTGGACCCGAAGAGCAGCCCCGGGCCAGGGATGGCCCGGCCCAGCCTGGCCCCTGCTTAAAACCTTCGATATCCAGGCCCAGCCCTCAGCACGGCCTGGAGTGCTCCACCCGGCTCTAACCCTGTCTGCCTGCGTGAGATTTAATTC
>VWZN01000232.1:450002-473480 GCA_013396955.1 Regulus satrapa
GTACATGAACATTTAGCCACCACTGAAACTACCACAAGAGAGATAAATCATTCCAGCCTTCTCTTGCTAAATGCTAATTACATATTTTCAGCAGTTTCTGTGAGTGTCCTGATGGTTTTGCATATCTTCTACCACGCGGGATTGCACTGTGTGCTGGGCTGCATTCTTATGAATTTCATGCCTTTAGCAGAATTGTTAGCATACAGTTTTACTTAAGGTCCTTGGCAAAACAAGTAAGTGCTAATTCGTGTTTGTCTTCCACTGTTTTATAGAATTGCGTCCATTATTGCAAACTTTGGGCTAGGTCTCCCAAACCAGGTCTAAAATATGTCCGTTTCCTGCCCTAGATAATACTAAATTTTCCATGTATTCAATGTACACTGTCACAATGTACAGTCAAGAAATATCTCCCAGCGGAATTGCTAATATGGAGCTGTATATTATACTGAATATCACTGTACTACATTATTTTCTAATGTTTATGTCCTTTGTATTCTACTTGCTACCCAACATCTCTTCCAGACATTCTTGTAATTCCTCCTATACATGTTTTGGACAATACAAATTTAATAAGACTCCAAGGTGTACAGAAGCCTTTTGGAACATTGTGCCCTGTACCAGATGGTCCTCCCCCACTGCTTGATTCTGCTCAGCTCTGAATACTAATGGCCAAGCTAACTCAAATACCTGATTTTAATGTATCAAAGCCTGCCTTGCAATTCTCTTCATTTATTTTCTCACTTTAAGTACATGTCACCAGCTACCCAATTCCCACTAACACCAAACTTCTGATATAATTTGTATAATTCCAATTCCCCAGACTCAGATGCCCTCTTGTTCTAGTATGACCACTAGCTTCTCTGAGTTACTCCCTACTTTGGCTCTAGGCCGATCATTAAACTGAGGCCTGGTGGATCCTCCTCAGTAAATCCTGATTTTTAACTTTTTTTTAAAACTGGCATTTTAGAACTGTCTGTAACTGAAGCCAGAGTATGGATGGATTTTGTTTCCACACCTCTAAGTGCTATTTTAATTCAAATAAATACGGCACTGCTCAAAGCTAGCTCATAGAAGTTCCTTAGAAGTGCAAGTCAAAAGCTGATGCATTGGTGACTTCCCAGACAGTCCAAAAGCATCAATGCAGGTAACAATATCATGTCAGGCAGAAATACTTCACTGCCAAGACTTTTAGTTTCCTCATTTATAAATTTCAATACTAGAAATAGATTTGTAAAATACATATGGTACTATGTTTTTAATAGGAAATTTGACAGAATAAAATCTGTAGATTAAAAGATTCTGCCTTTGATGAGGTTACAGTGCAGAAGTATAGAAGTAGTTCTCTTTTGTTCCTTTTTATTAGATTTCAAGAAGGCTAGCAATTCTAGTAACAAAACACTGTTCCATCCCCTCCCACCTACTCATTCTTGGAGTTTTAATCTACTTTCTTGCCTTAGTTCTCTCTTTTTTTTCCTTCTAAGCCTTCTTTTGATATTTTCTCTCTCTAGACAACAGATCAATATTAAGCTTTAAAAACACATGAGGCACAAAACACCTCTAAGCCCTGAATACTATAGTATAAACATTCCACTTTAGCCACCTCTAATGCCCATATAACATATCGTTCTTTAAATCATAACCTAGTGCACAATGCAGAGCAAGTGACACTAAAATCATCAAACAAGAAGTCTTACTAAGAAACTCTTTGTGCAGCCGTGCTGCTTAAGCCTGTTGTTAAAATGTTCTCATAATTAGATCCAACACCTGAAAAAAAGGACCATTCAGTGAACAAAATATCTGGAACTGTCCTTGGGGAGAAGAAACACTTTTAAAACACTGAATGCTATTGGGAATAAATTCCCACTAGCATGTTTATTTTTGCTGCTACCTGTGATTCATCAGGTTTCTGAGGAAATCCCTATAAATACCTGGCATAGGAAGCAGAAGAGTCTCCTTACTTTAAAATATTTTTAGGAGAAAATTCCGAATATAAATATGATCTATAATCCCTTTCTTTTGTGTCTTGCATCTTTCACCAAACTGCCAAAGATGCTTCCTCAAATATCCATTTCTCCCTTTTGTATTTTGATGCCTAATTTTTTGATGCCTAATTTTATAATTAATAATTGGCAATTATTGTTGAGGTAACTAGAAAAATTCACTTCTTCTTTGGTTCACTGGCAATAATGAAACTTTGGCATTTTTATTTTTAATTTTATTAATCTGTAAAAAAATTTCATACTAAGTTGGTCACCATTGTTTATATTTAAGTGTATTTTCTTCAGTGTGGAGTTTAATTTTTGGTATGATTAAAGAAATGTATGAATATAGGTAATTTAATCTGAAAATTTGAGTATATGAATTGAAATATCCAAATCAAAATATTCCAACTTCCATACTTCAAAAGAAAAATATATTAAAAAAGAAATTCTAATAGTAACTAAGAACAAGAGTATTCCTGGAACAGGTGACCTGAAATGGCCAGAGGTCTATTCCATAACACGTAATGTCATGCCCAGGATATAAACTGGAGGATTTACAGAGAAAAGAGTCTGATTGATGCTAAGGGACAGGCTGGGTATCAGTAGGCAGGTACTGAGCAACTGGATTATGTTTAATTTTTTTCTATTGGGTTTTAACTCTCTCTCTTCCTCTCCTTTAGTATTACTGTTGTTGTTGTTGTTATTATTATTATTATTATTATTATTATTAATATTATATTTCTTTATTGTAATTATTAAACTTTTTTTTATCTCAACACAGTATTTTAAATATTTTTCCAGATTATCCTTCCCATCCTGTCATGGGCAAGTGGTAGCACTTTTTATACCTAGCTATACAAAGAAAGTGATCATTGTATTGTATAGCATATTATGAATCAACTGAGACATGTAAATATGCAATTTAACTTGCAAACATAGAGCAGGTGCTACAAGTACTTCATTGATGTCTTTACAGATTTTCGCATAGAAAGCATTATAAAGAGTTAGAAGCAGCTTATTGGTCTCTGGTCCTAGAAAAACATGTAGCTAAATTCCATAGCTGGAATCTGTACAGTGCAATCAGTGTGCACCTCTAACTGTACTCACAATCTGTAATGATACAGTGCATGGCAGTGCATATTTTATTATGACTAATTTTAGACATACATCAATCTTCCTCAACTTATACTTCATTGAGTGAGTGTTCCACTGAGTAAAGAAGAAAAGGAAGAGGGAAATGTAACTCCATATTTGTCATGTTTGTTACTGCAAATTTTTTGTGTCTCTAATTCTTTGTGTATTTGTAATTTAGCAGTGAAAATACAGGATCTAGTAAGTAGTTTGTGAAAGATGACTACTAAGTAAGTACCTTTGACATTATCTCAAATTTGTTTATTCTCTTCGAGTTCTCCCTGTGGCCAGTAGGACTAATTCTGTGGCTATACTTGGCTGGTACAATTTTGATTTTCAGAATTATTTATTTCCTGAGGCTGGAATAGCAGTAGATATGATCAGTCTGCTGGTAAAGGTCAAGTTATATAAATATATATATGTATATATCTTTTTAAACAGTGATGGCTATAAAGAGGGAAAACATTTTTTTTCCTTTAGATTATAAGAATGTAAAATGAAACACCAAAGCAAAATAATGTATTGTTTGTATTTGGCACATTGGGAAAACTGATTTTCAGTTTTTTTCTTTTCAGGCATAAGGCTGAGAAGAAATTTCTGGACATAACAATTTTCTATTTTTTCCCAGGAGCAAGAATTCTATATAGTCACACACACAACTCACATTGGTATTTGATGGAGCAGAAATATAATTCTAGCTATAGTCTGGAAGCTTTAATTACATAATAAATTGAGCAAGATTTCAGGACAACAAAGAATGTTGGTGATGATTCTCTGGTCCTGGAAGGAAAAGACAGTGACAGGCTTACTTACCTGCCCTGTGTAATAAACCATTACACAAAAGGATGCAAATTAACACTTTAAACCCTGTTGATTCACAGATGGAAGACCAAGAGAAACAATTTGATCTGGAGCAGAGATAGAGAAGTTCTCAAAAACGTGTATCCTTCTAAAGAAATGAGATTTCTATCATCACTATCAGGTGGAACTGCGTGTGACTATTCTCCACTTTCTCCAGATGAGTGCTGGCTGGCTTTGTTGACCTGTTTCCAGTAAATTCTGGGGTGGATTAGCAGAGGTTAAAAGGAAATTCATGGATCAGCAAACCAGAGGTTTTTGAAACCAAAGACAGCTCCAGAACATCTGCAGCAGGAAAACACAGCTAATATCAAGATCAGCAACAACACATGCAATGGACACGGCTGTCCTCTGAAAAACAGTTTGCCCAAGATGAGACACTTGATGCAACACTGAGCCTGTGAGAAAGACACTTATTTCTGAATATACATTTACTGGGTTTGGAGGTTTTCCTAACAATTGGGTAGTGAGATGCTAGAAAAAAAAATGTGGGCTCTTACACGGTGTTTTACAGGTAATCTGAAATTGATGAGTTTCACATTGCTGGAGATTGAGAATAAGTTGTCTGACAGTCTACAGGGAATCGAGGGAGTGTGCATCTTAGCAACAGCAGCAGCAAAGGCAAAACCTTCTGAATCAGCCCTTTACTGCAGACAAGTTATTTTCTGTGGGTTAAATGAAGGTCATAACCAGCATGATCCTTTTGCAAATTGAACTATATTGAAAACTTTACAAGGATTTTTATTGAGAAATAAAGCAGCTGCTAAAGGTTGGCTCACCAATTTGTCCTGCAAAGTAACTTCAAGAAATTTTAAAGGGCTGGACATTACCTCCTACAAAATTAAGTATTCAGTATGTATGTATGTACAGTAAATTTCATTTCCACTGGTTTTTAATTGTACACTTGGGAGACACAAAACTTGGGAAGAGATCACAAAAATTATTTAACCTATTTTTTGTTTTATTCTATGTGAATATTGAATTATTATGCTAATTTATGTCAGGCTTTCCTTGTTTGATCATCTGGAAGCTTATACATCTATAAATAAAATTACTTTCTTTGGTCTTATACAGTCATATATCTCTTTGCTGATTTGAAAAAATGAAAGACTTTTCAGTGGCTAGCTTAGTGCTTCATTTACTTTTACTTGCAGTGCTCAGTGTGCCATTTAGTGATGTCTAGGTACTAAGTAATTGCAGTCATTAAAGCACCTGTTGTAAGGGCAACAGCTGCTTCCCCTAGAGGGTACGATTTTAATTTTTTTTTCTGTTTCCCCAGGTCAGTCTAAGTAGTTATAGACCTCTTTTTAGGATTTTTACACTTCATTAAATGTGCATATGCTTTAACATTTCTCTGATAAAAAGGAGATAGCATATTAAGAATGATGAGAGACCTTTCAAAGAAGATGCCCAAAGCTCTGCTTCTACTGGGTAAATTGTATAATTGAGGGTCCAGGGAGGTTCCCAGCAGGTGAACTGGGAGTTACATGAGACAGAAGTGGTTTTTAGTGGCTGTAGCAAGTGGTAGTTGATGAAGAGTATATGTGACATGGTGAAGAGGGAAAAGCAGAAGAGGGTGAAGAAGCTGTGGTGTGGGTCTCAGGAGCTGCTTGGAAGTCAGCCTCCTCTCTGGTTGAGTGGAGTGGGGGGCAGAAAAGACCCTGACACTTTGTAAGTGCTGCTTAGGTGTCCCCTATCTGGAAATCTTCAAGGTCAGGCTTCATGTGGCTCTGAGCAAAGGCAAGGCATTGAAGGTGTCCTGGTCTTTCCAGAGATGCTGAACTAGAAGAGCTTTAAAGGCTCCTCCTAACCTAAAGTATTTTATCATTCTATTCCATGAGGGGAATTAACATGAGATTGTTTCACACAATTTTTTTTCATTATTTGATAGTTAAGGCACTCAATGGGATGTACCACTAAATTAGTGATAGATTGGAAAAATGAGCTATTGTTTGCAAAATGTGTGCATTGTGCCCTTGTCACTGATATCTTTCTCATATTAATTATACTTAATTGAGGTTTTATTTCCTGTACTACTTCACCATTGTTGGTCATAAATTGCTCTGCCTGTTTTTTATGTCCTTGAACAATGGCAAATACTCTTCAAGTGCAAGGTCCTACACAAGGATCAGGACAATGCCAAGAAAAGATATAGACTGGGTGGAAAACAGATTGAAAGCAGCCATGAGGGAAGGGAATAGAGGGTGTTTGTGGACTAGAAGTTCAAGGAAACATCCCATGTCAGTTCCATGTCTTACTTCCCTCTGCTGACAGCTGTTCAGGAGGTGCTCCTAAGCCATGAATTGAAATGATAGTGAAGTTATAAGGGTCAGGGTAAGAATATCTATTTCACATCAGACAGAAACCTCCACAGATTTGCAAAAATATATTGCACTCTGAATGCTTTACTTACTAGGTCTTACAGACATTTCTAGGGGATTTTTTTTAATTTCTAGAAAATTAGGATGCCTACCTTGAGAAAATGTATATTCATGCTGTTTCCTCTCATTGATCATTTCCCTTTAGATTTAAATGCCAGTGAAATACATTCCAGGGAGATTATTTTGAGTGAAATTTCAGGATGTTTTTAGAAAGCATTTTCTCTCACTAAGTATACCAAAATTTTTTGAAAGATCCCAGGAGACGTCTCATTGTCCCAAGAAATTTTGTCTTGTATTAATCCATCCTGGTCCAGCTGTGTCAAATGGTGAAGCTGAGAGTTTTAAACCCACCAAAACAGACAAAGAAACTCACAGGGAATATGATAGTTTTCTTATTTTTTTAAAATACCTGTAAGTACTTGTTCAGACTCTGTTTAGCTGCAATGGCTTAAAAATTGGGAAAGAACAGTGATGATGTAAAAAAAAATTTTGCCAGGAAACATTTCTCCTGGTATCTACTTATTGAGGCAATTGTCCCCACAGGAAGTAATATCTTCACACAGTTTTAGCATTCCAGGTTAAACAGTTCTTATTATCTTTGTTCATTGCTCAAGAGGTTCCCATCTGAATGTTTATGAGAATAAAATTATACGAGAATAACTTCAGCAAATTACATTCAAATAGGAATGTTAAGAGTGTAGAATAGCTTGAGATTGCACACAAAAAGTGAATTGCTCTTTATAATTCATTTAATTTGTACTGTTATTTTGAAATCCACCTGTAGTGAATCTCTTCTGTGGAGATGGGTTGAATGAAGCTGGCATATCTCAATTCTACAGTTACTGTACCAACTTACTTTCTTCTCTGAGATAAATTGTTCTCCAGGACAAAGAGAAAACTGACTTTAATGCTTAGTAATTGTTGCTCAGTTTCAAATAAAAACAATTTAAAACTACCCTTACATTTTGAAACAGAAGGAGTACGAAAATGTTACTGGAATCTATAAACTTGATAGAGTAGGATTAGATTTTCACAAGAGAAAGTGAAATTCAATCTGTGCTGCTTCTTTGAAGAGGTATAATACCCAGCAAGAGGCTATAAAGAGCAATTAAATATAAGAATAAAAACAGAGGTGGGTTTTTTCCCCAGAAATATATGGAAGGGTAAAACATTTTTAATATGTGCTTTTGGGTTGTAGAAATATAGAGAGAAGAATGTACTGCAGAGAAAAACTAAAACTGGGCTATTTTAACTCTTCTTTTTGGAAAAGCTGTTGTTGCCTCTGAATTGTCTATTTAATTTGCATTAAATTCAACAGTGAATTTTGATTTCTCCAAGGTATAAATTAGCATAGTTCTTGCCCTGGCCAAAACAGCTTTATGGATTTTGTTCTCTGTGTGGTTGTGCATGCTGTCTCAAAATGTGATATGTTTTCTGAGTTTTGGAGCAGAGTAGCAAGTAGGAGCAGTGTTGTCTAAATCAGAATTTGTTGCCGTGTGGATAGAAGTTGACTCTGGACATAGTGTCACTAGCTCCAGAGGAAAAGCAGTCAAACACCCTGGAGCTGAAGGCTATTTCCCAGGCTAGAGGCAGTTCCCAAGTGCCATGCTAGAGTGTTAAACCCTCAGGATGGTCCTGACCTCCATCCTTGCACCTCGATTGAGGTTAACGATTTCTGAAATGGCAATCCTTGTTTCATGAAACAAAAAATGAAATGAAGGAGGGTTAAATCAAAATCTTTTGAAGTTGTTTTTGTCTTACTGTACCTGGGGAAAAGATATTCCAAAAAAATCCAAAAATTAGTTGAGGCTCAGATCTCCCAGTATCCAACGTGTCAGGAGGGCTATGATAACTGGCTGCAGTTATCTTTGGTGAACAAGGTGTTCATTACTTTCTGCTTTAAAAGTTTTACAAAATATATCTGTCTACTGTTGCATTTCCATGAAACACATGATGAACATTATCTTGCTTTAGCAATTAAGTAGTAGCTGTTGTTCTTAAAGATAGCATGGTAAATATATCTGGAATCTCAAAATTTCTGTACACACTCTTTTATTACTGTAAATATCTATGAACTTTCCATCTTCAGTTAATATCCCTTCTTAATTTCAGGAGTAAGAATTTATTATCCTTTTGGGTCCCTTCTAACTCAGGATGTTATGTGATGCTTTTATAAGTAAGGAGAAATTACAAAATTCAGAAAACTGTCTCTATAAACTCTGAGTTTGTCTGTGCAGATCTCTAGCCTACAGTCGCAGATATGATGTCACATTTCCTAATTCAATTTTATACTGTGTCATCAAGGAGCTACTCTCAACTTTACAGTAGTTTGTCTGAGCTGAAACTCTACCCATGGTATTTTTCTGTTTAAAGTTTTTGCAAATTATTATCTCCATACTACTACTTTGGGGATTTTATTTTTTTCTTTTTTCGTGAGTAAATTTTGTAAAAATTTTCAGCCATTTTTAATTCTACTCCTTACAGTAAAACATATGGCTCAGCAGAGTAAAAAACCATTCTACACTTCAAGCTGCATTTCAACCTGCATTTCTTATCTCTAAGTACATTTTTTTAAGATGTGTACTCTGTGCATTTTAAGAGATAAAATATCCAGGACTGAAAGCAGTAAGTGGTGGATAAAAGTGGTAAAATTGTAAATTTGCTTATATGAAAGTGAAAGGAAATGTAACTTTTACTATCTGTAACCATCACTCTCACTATTGCAGCATAATAATTTTTTGGTTGTTGCATAGAACTTAAATCTCGAAGTCAATGGTGCAGGCAGTAGGTGCACTGAACTTACAATGTAATATAGCAGTGGCCTATAAATGGCCTCATTAAAATAATTGCTAGGTATGAAATTGATTGTTCTTTCTTAGGGATAAGGATAAAGTAATAGAGCATTATTAACATTCACTTTGGAGGACTAGACATGACTCAAAAGTTAATTGACTGCGGTTGTATTTGAAGATCTGAAATGAACTTTCCCTCACACTTAATGAGCTAGAGCTGTTTTAATTGGAAAAATATTTGTTAGTTCTCCAGCTGTTAATATTATAAATGCCTAGGGCCTCCTCTGGTTTAATTTGTTATGCTTTCATTTAAAGTTCACCAGAATGCATTTTAAATAGTGACATCTGAATCAGGGGAAAAATAAATCACCTCTTGCAGAAGATTCTTCAAAGACTGAACAAAATCAGGCTGCAAGCCCTGACAAAAGTATAAAGCAGGCACTAAGAGCAGACTATTGGCTATGGAGTGGGACAGGTCTTATGTCAGAGACAAACATCCCAGCTTGAAAAAAGTTATTTATTCTCTACAGAATCTATCTGAAAAGGATGTTTATTGCAACAGAAAACATATTTCTGGGATGCTGCAGTTGTTATTAGATTGGAAAGACAAGGGGGAAAAAAAGTATTTTTGTTGTGTTTCAGGTATTTTGGTTATAATTCTAAAACATGTCCTTGTTTCTGTTTCTCTTGTAAACTAAAAATGCAAAGTTTCTTTTTTCACTGTCTTAACTTTGCAAATGTTCAATCAGGGTTTAAATCTGAAGGTAGCTAAAATATATGTGAAATTCTGTTGAGAGGAACTGATTTTTGCCACTTATCATCCAGTTCTTTCCACACCTCATTATTTATTACAAAAATAATTATTTACAAGCAAGCCTCAAAATTCCGCTTGGCTAGGACAGACACCTGTGATTGAAACTTATTTCAAATTTTTGGCTCTTGATAAAAAGCAGTGGCATAACTAAAGAAATAATCAAAGTTCTCAGAACTCTAATTCATCTACGTTTGTGAATTGTGCCTCATAACTAGAAATTTCAGGGCAGACTTTCTCAATAGCTTCAGGGCATTTACTTGATCACAGAGAGCATAAAAATGCATGGCTTTGTTTAAATATAAACATTGTAGTTCAACATGTGTGCTTGCAGCATAAATACTTGAATCTTTAAGTTTCTGTATCTTGTTGTTATGCTAACGTGTTTTTTTAAAGGAAAGAAAAATGTTAGTCACAGCGTACATTAAGGAGCAGTGACTGTGTTACTCTCTTGAGTAGAACCTCCAAGCCTAATAATTCCAGAAATACTGTGGACTTTCCAAAGAAATTAATAAGAACACATTGAGTAAAAACATACCTCACGCATTTGCTGCTTCAGTCAACGGCACAGCAACCTATGTGTGTCTATTCATGGCCCTGATAACATTATAACCATCCTAAATCAGTCAATGCATGCAGTGAAGAGACATTTTATGCCCTAGTATGGAGATCCTTGAGCAGCAAACATGGATATGATTTTGATGGGCTGGAGTATGGGTTCTTCAGAACACATTAAAATGTAGAAGATTAGATATCTTACTTCAGTAAACAAGATCATTAAGTTACAGGGCATCTGGTTTGCAAGATATGCATTCCCTTTAAAATTACTGTGCTTAATTATGCTTTGCTTTTAGCTGTTCAGTTGTGGACTTTGCATCATTAGTTGCTTTGGAGGGAGTAGGATCCTGCCTGAAGCTAATTTAATCAAGTGTCACTTCAAACCTCTTGGTAGAAGAAGTAGCACCATTCTGTAGCCAGCACATTCCCTTGAAATGCACAGGTCATCCTTCAATTCTCAATTGTGCTGTCATTTGATTTATTGAAGGATCACATAAACCCATGAAGAACAGAATTAGCAGTAATTCTCAAAGGCAGCTGAGTATGAACTTTTTTTTTTTTTTTTTTTTTTTCGTGAGAAGATGATGTCATAGGTTCACGAGCCTGTTTCTAGAAAATAATGATTTGATTTTGATTTTGGTATTTATGCATAATGGATATGCATAAATGATATGCATAATTTTTCACCCATCCCCCTTTGTCCTTGACAGAAAGAGTTGTGGTTTTTTTCACTAGGTCAAATGTCAGAAGCTTGAAGCAAGAGGTTCTAATCCACTTGCTGCAATTTATTTACTCAGAAGTAAGACTCTACATTACAGTCCCTCAGTGTGAACAGACTGACACAAGTTATGCTGTTGATTTGTTTTTCTAATGGAGAAGTGATAACTGTAGGTCAGTGCACTTCAGCAGTGCATGAGCTGACTTCTTACTGAAAGAAACCACTCAGGAATGAGAACCTGAGGCTTGTTGAGCAGATGAGTCTGAAACCTATTTATTATTTCTGCAGGAAAATACAGCTCCCTAGCAGTTGTATTTGATGTTCTGCTATGTGGTGATTAGTCAATGCCATGACAATTGCTTAACACTTTTGGGATCATCAGATATAAGGTATGAATTTCATAATTACACACAATCTGCATCAAAAAGCAAATTATGTTATTACAATGCATCGAGCATGTCCAGTTTCAGGCAAAAAAAAAAAAAAATACTCTAAACACTTGCATTCCCTTGCAAATCTAATTTAAAAGCTACCTCTGGGTATGTACTGAAAAATGTTATTAAAAGAAAAGGGAAGAAAGTGTTCACTTCTCTCAGTGAGTTCTCACATTTCAAATGGTCTTTTTCAGGGACACAAGGAGGGTTTGTGATATATTGCTGGACTTAAAAAGAAAAAAAAATACCCCTCACTCATATTGCCAAGATTGCTTAAATAAAAAACCAAATTTTAGATATATTTAAACATAACACTACTTGGCATAAAAGCAAAGAAAACTGCAGCACAAAACAGATACAAACCAAAACTGTGACCAGAGGAAAAACATAGCAGAAATCATTACTGATATCTGAAATGCAGATTGACAGAGATATGGATATATTAGAGCTTCTTTTCCATGTCCTGTGGCACCTAGAATTAATATTATCCCTTGCTGGTCGCTGAGAATCTGAAGTATTAGTATGAAATGTGTGCCATATGTCATGTGGCAATAGTGTAAATTCTGCAAATCTTATGACATATTGACTGGAAGGTGTAACCTCGACAAATTATCATGATTGTCAAAATGTCACAAAGGAGCTTAAAATTTATCATCTATAAATGCAGGTTTATCTAACCTTGAAAATTTAAAGTATGTTTGGACCAACAACAGATCAGGTAACTAAAAATTTCAACATTAAAATATTATTGCAGTCTTTTCTAAGTGTATTCACATGGCATATTGTGACAAGCAAGGGAAAAAGGCTCACCCCAAAAGTCTATTCATCAAGTATCTTAAATGTACTGAGAGAGTGCATCATAATTTTTATTTCTAAATTCCTGTCTGAATTCTTGAGGTATATGTCAGTCTCTCACACAAGTAAACAAATGCTGCAGTATGGTTCATGTTGTCACCATAACATCCAAAAGCACTCAGAATTCCTAGAGCTTCTTGGAAAAGAGAAAAATCCTGTGTTGATGTCTTCTTGGCAAACAACTTAGACCTAGATATTCTTTTGCCTGGGCTGAAGCTCCTTGCCAAGGCTGGAGAAGAAGAGCATGACTGAAAATTGACCCTATCATTCATTAAACATGGAAAGTTCCATCATCCCGCCCTTTGTATTCTCTGTTTTCTGAGCAGGGAAAAGCAATATCAACAACTTCAAAATAAAGACTTTAAGAACTATTATTGACATTTTAAAAGTGAATTTTACTGTTACTCTCTTCAGTAAGGAGTTCTTCTCTTAAACTCTAGTTGTCCATACCATACTTCTGATTACAATGGGGCTTTGAAGTCAGGAATGAGGTTTTATAACTGCATCAGAAGAAGTAACCTTTGAAGAGATGAAAGCAGAATATGGTTACTTCTTATATACCCTGCCAACCCTTCTCAAGTGGTATCAAGTTCATTTTTGTGTAGGGCTCTAAAAGAAGGACATGGACCTCCCACCACTAGAAGAGAGCCATTCTGTGTGTTAATAGTCCTGCATTTTTGAAAAGTCTGGGATTTTTCCCAGGAGAAACTTCAGATAAATCAAGGCTAAATTGAGGTATGAGAGCCTAGTGACTAGACTTATGTCAAACTGAGGAAAAACCCATTATATGATTAAACTACCTGAGGCATGAATTGCTGTAAAAGGCAGACTTTGGCAAGTCATAGAAACTGGTCCTCAGTTTTCTTTGCATTTCTGAGGATGTAGCTGTAATGGTGAGGAGTCGAGATTCTGAAGGCTCACTTTCCTTCTGCATATTCCTCTTGCAGGTCTGAAAACTGGCAGTAAGATGCTCTTTGCTAGCATCTCATTCAGTCCCACTAATGAACAGACTCCCTACTTTCCAGTAATGGTTGCTTAAGAATCAATTAATTTGGCTTCATAATGATGCATTGTGCCACTGCAAATTCTACCAGCCAAGAGGTTTTTTGGCAGCTCTAGTCTGAAAATCTAGATATTTTTGTAGGTCTTTCTTGACAGTTCAGAGTGTTTCAGTGGAATGTAAAAAGCTCTTAAGGTATTTTAAAATGTCACATCTCTGTACAGTAAGTTAGAAGTCCAGTGGAGCTGGATACAGAGCTGTCAGTTTACCACAAGAAATAATTTCTGTTAAGAATTCTCTTTACCATTAAGACCCAGCTCAAATATAGAGTACAATACTTCTTAAGCAGAAATTAACACAATGGGTTCATATTCAGCTAAACCTTTGAATCCACTTGAACATTTAAATACACTTTCTGTACAGCTGAAGAGAATCTGTTTTCTTGCTTTTAGTAGAATAAAAGTCAGGTTGCCATGTCTAACTTTTCTGTACAGTGTTATCCTTATATGTGTGTGATATGTAGAATTTAAAAGGCTCTATCAAATTACTTTGCTGATAATAAATGAATCCATAATGATGTAAAAAAAAATCAGTAAATGCTACACAATAATTTCCTACAATTGTGAATTCTTATATCTTCAGTTCAAAAAGAGTTTGTTTTAATACATCAAAATAACCCATATTGAGAAAATTATGCAGAACTGTTATATTAGTGACCTAGCAAACCTAATAATAGCTGTTAATTGTAGTGCAAAGATGATTTTTAATGCTGAGGGATATGATAAGAAAAGTGACAGATGCTCTAGCTTAATACTACCACTTCTGTTAAATGCTCAAGTGGGCGCAATAACACAGAAGACAAGACCTGGCAAAAGATGGTGGGCAATGGTATACAGTGCAAACTAGATTCAACTATATTGTAGATATATGGCTTCCATTAAATATTATTTCTCAAGGATAGAAGCGCTCAGCCATATGGCAAGAGTGGAGCCAGTAACTTTCAGGACTCGGCTATGGGCTGTGTCTGTGTCAACCTTTGCTATGGTTCAACCCCAACCAGCAACTCAGCACCATGCAGTTGCTTTCTCACTGTCCCACAGTGGCATGGGGGAGGGAACCAGGGTAAAAGTGAGAAAACTTCTTGGCTGAGATAAAGACAGTTTAATAGGCAAGGCAAAATCATACACTAACAAGCAAAAAAATGAATTAATTAACTAATTAACAATTAATTAATTAATTAACCATTCCCTTGGACATGCAGACATTCAGCCATTTCCAGGAAAGCAGGGATTCATCACTGGTAGCAATGGCATAGGAAGACAAACACCATACCTCCAAATAACCCCTCCTCTCCTCTTCTTTCCCCAGGTTTATATTTTGAGCATGATGATATATGGTCTAGAATATCCCTTTGGTCATTAGGGTCAGCTGTCTCAGCTGTGTCCCCTTCAAGCCCTTTTGCATCCTCAGCTTCCTCACTGGTAGGGTGGGATGAAAAATGGAAAAGGCCTTGGCTCTGTGTAAGTCCTGCTCAGCAAGAGCAAAAACATCTCTGTATTATAAACACATTTAGCACAAATCCAAAACACATCTTCATATCATCTACTGTGGAGAAAATGAACTCTATCCCAACCAAACTCAGAATAAACAGCCACTGTGTAAATGCTTACTCTGAGTTATTTCCCTGGATGTACATCTCTCAGATTAATCCACGCAACCTGCATTATAAACACACAGATATTAATAGACCAGAAAAATATGATGTTCTTTGTCATTATTATCTTCTACCTGTCTGCTCAGCTTCCAAAGGCACAGACATGGATCACAGAAATATACTGTAGCAAAACTAGAGTTTGATAGCTGAAAATCACTTGAAATAAAATAACTTAGAGTCTTCAAATCATAGTCCTTTCACCCTCCAAATCACATAGTCATAGCCAAGAGGTAACATTTCAACTACTTTATAACTTCAGAAAGATTTGAACTTACTCTGGCTTGCCTATACATCCTTGCCCCTGGCTACTGTTGCTTTGTGGATCTAAAACTTCTATATGTAAGTAAATGCACTTTATACCTTTCTGACACAGCTAGAAATTCCAAACAGTTGTTTTTTTGGCATTTGGGATTAGTTTGGGTTTTTAAAATTTATCTTCCTTTCAAAAGACATTGTTCAAGAAAAGCTTTGTATCACATCTTCAGGAAACAGAATTTTCATTATTATTCTTCCCTGTCTGCTGTTACTTAAAGAGCTTGATGAAAAGTGACACAGTGGTGAGGACAACACCTTATATCCAAACTTCAAACACCACTCTGAACACAAAACTATGAGAATTTTCTACATCTACAAAATTTGGGCTAGCTACTTATCTATTAGATTCAAAAGAATTGCCTAGCTGTGGCTTAAACAGGCTCAGCTGAGATACCAAGTAAACCATTACTCTCAGAGTAGATAAGGAGTGCCTGGTAATTCTTCAAGCCTATGAAGAAGATTTTGACATATCAAGCAAGCACAAAGCTTCTCTCACAATGAACAAAAATGAAAATTAATTGTCACAGAGCAGTTCTGCAAGTGCAGCTGTGGGAAAGTATGAAACCAGAAAGGCTGCATTGCAGGGGGAAATAATGCTAGCAAATAAGATGGACTTAACTTTAAAGTCTGGTAAGTTCAAGGGTAAAAAATTATGTTGGTTCTTCAAGCTAGTTCTATATATTTACATTGAATGGATGTTCTAAGTGAACCTTAGAAATGCACACTATAGATTAGTCTAAAAGAGAAGTGGAGACCCCACCTAAAGTTCACCTTTCAGTCTCTGCAAAAGGAGTTATTTCTTGTGTGCATCATAATGACCTTTCAGTAAACATGAAGATCTAGGGACAAAAGCTGTCTTTGTTACAAAAGCTTTGGTACTGTGCATCCTCACTGTGCTGCAGCATGGGTGATTCCAACTACCTGTTTTCTAGCAGAAAAAATTTATCTGGTTGATATTTACAAACTCTGATGATGGTGGTGAATTCTCATTGGGACCAACTTTGGCTAGAGTTTAGTTCTACCAGCTAAATTCTCTTGCCTGCATTATACTTAGAGTCTGTATACCTGTTCACATGGCAACATAGGTCCATTCACAAAAAGCTAATTATTTAATTTTCAGTGACTGTCAGGTATCAATAGTCATGCAGAGCTACAGCTGATTTACTTCTTATCAAATCGGCTGAAAAGCAGGAGGAGAGATTAAAAAGAATACATCAGCAACTGAATTGGTAAGTTCTTCTGAAGTGTCACCCAGAAGTTGAAACTAAGTCTATGAAATATTAATCTTGTTGTAAGACTTTGCATGGTCTTCCTACCCCAAAGGCAGCAATGGAGTTTTGACGTCTTTTACACAAGTCTCTTGCTGAGTGGCTGCTGAGGCTTAGTGCAGGCTACAAAAATTTCCAGTGGATTTTGTGGCACCAATCTGGTCAGCAAGGTTAGAAGCTGAAGTGCACACATTTCCTAAACTTTCTACCTTTTAATTATCCGTTATCTAAGCAAACAGAAAGATATAGAGATATTGCAGCAGGGGTGTGGGGGGACGGTGTTTTATTTGGAGATTATGTGGTATGGTTTTGGTGGGTGTTTTGTTTGTTTTGGTTTTTATTTTGTTTTGTTTTGGTATGGGCTTTTTTGCTGTTTTTCTTTTTTGTTTGGGTAATTTTGGTTGGTTTTGTTTTGGCTTGTTTTGGTTTCTTGTTATGTTTTGTTGGGAGTTTGTTGCTTTTTTTTTCCTGTTGCTTTTTTGGGTGGGTTTTTTGTTTGTTGTTTTGATTTGGTTTGGTTTGGTTGTTTGTTGCAAATAAAATCAACAAGCATTATTTTGAAAATATTACGAGCTCTGTGCTTTATGTTGAGATGCACTGCTGGCCACAGCTCTACCCATGAATTGTGAGTTCATAGCTGAGGCACCCTGGTGTTTCCAGCTGATGCTTCTCCCCACTGCTACAGCAAATCCCAGGAGATGGCAAGACACCCATAGCAGGAGAGGACCCATTTGTCTCCATCTGGCGTCATTCTGTATATACACCCTTGCCTTGTGCCTATTTCAGGGTGGTGATTTCAGGTCTGGCTGACACACTGCAAACTGCAGTGCTCAGTGACACCAGAAAAACAGCTTTTTCAAGCCTGCTTTCTTTAGATTCTCAGTGAGGTAGAAAACTATTCTTCCTTTGTCTCAGTCCCTTGGAGCAGTTGTTTAATGCTCTAGCTCTAGTTAGACACAAGGCATGGCTTTATGAATTACACAGTAGAAGTACATTTATTTTCCCTCACTGAGCTGCACACTGTGAATTCCTGCAGGCACTCATTCTGTAGGGACCAGCAGCAAGACAGAGAGGTGGCTGCACCATTGGCTGAGGCAGGGAAGGCACTTTATGCTTGGGAGCTGCCCTGGAGTCCCAAACCCTGGTCCTGTCCCAGGCACTGGCCTCCCTGAGTGCTTGGCCTGGCCTGGCACCCTCCGCACCATCATCTCACCAGGCTATTGGGAGCCCTGCATATAGGAAAGGCCAATGTGCCAGCTATATGGGAAAAGGTGCTGAAGTACATCCCATTGAAGAGGATTTTCAGGAGAAAGAGCACGTGCTTTTTCTCTGACACCTTCCACTCCCAGCAGATAGGAGTCTTGTTAAATCTTCCTAAGTAAGTCAGCTGTTCCTAAGTAAGTCAGCTGTCCTAGCTCACCGTCTTTTCCTTTCTCCTGCCTGGATAATACTCACATGGACCATAATATGCTCAACTCATCACTCCATTGGAAAATACACTCAGATGGCTGTGGTTGGCTGCTTTGTCTCCCTGCCTTCTTACAGTGAGAATGAGGGTGCTTTCTCCTTGTAATTCAGAGGGAAAACAGTAAAAATCAGGGGGGAAATGCCATCCTAACACCTGTCCATGCCAGCTTGGGGAGTGGAGTGTCTTGGCTTCAGCCATCTGGGCTGCTACTCTAAATTCCCATGTGGGAAACTCAGGAGTTGTTTGATCCACAAGAGAAGTCTGATACATGAAGTTATGTCTCTGATTTTAAAATCTGGATGAGGGAACTGGTTGCTGTTGCATTTCTTTATCAATGATTTTAATGACTGTTGCCTCCACATGTGGGTTGCCTTCTCAAATTAATTGCAGTCACTGAAAACACACACACAACACAAGTATACAGCTAAAAAAACTGTTTTCAACTACTGGATGAAGGCTGAAATAATCCTTGATTATCCCAAGATTAAATACTGTGATTGGTGCCAATTCAAGCTGAACAAAACAGACTGTTTTACTGCAGTGGAGTTAAAAGGCCAGTAATTACACTCCCTAAATGAAGTGCTGTCAGCCCAACTTGCAGCTTTGCAGCTCTTCCAAAATTCTCAGACTCAAATTTCCAGATACAATTGACCCTTTGATGTTCTGAGCCTGCAGTCCAGAATGCCCCACATGCTAAAAATTAATTTTTCTGCTTTTTAACTGCCTCAGTCCTGAACTGGCTGTGAATAAAACCACTCTACTAAAACTTCTGTTAACTTTTAGTATTTGGAATCAGGTAGCTCAACTAAGAAAACAACGAGAGGATGCATGTAAAACAGCCACTATTTTGCAGGGAGATATTGAGAAATACCCTGAGATCAGATTCTATCAATTTCATGTTTCACTATGAGAAAAATATGCCTGATTGACCACCTCCCTTGCTGTGTTGCTCCTAAAAGTTTTTAGGCTTTCTTAATAAGACTGAATTTTCAAGCCTTGTGATCTCTGAGTCAATCATCACTTCTCATAGAAAAAAAAAGTAGAAAATTAATGGATTGCCATCTCTCATGCTCCAGTAAGTATTCTTCCAGTAAGTAAATTTCACAGGCTTTTTCTCAAAAAATTTTGTAAAAGAACCACTCAGAGAAATCTGTTGGAGCTGTTTCTTAAAGGAGTATTGCATATTGAAAGATGACTTTATAAATAACATTAATGTATATTTGAAATTCTTCAGTCTTGCTGAACAAAATGAACTATTGCAAAATGATTACAAGAGTTCACAGAAGTTGTTTTTTTTTTTATTTATGGACTCAAAGCACAACTTTGTTGATACATTCCTTCTGTATTTAAAATTTTGGACATGATTAGGATCATGATTGTACTACCACAATGATATTGTCTATGAGACAAGTATAGAACATCCAACTCCCATTGCTGATAAGCCTCCAAGCTTCTTCTGTGACATCTTACTGGTCAGAAATGTGTTAAATTGCATGTTTCTCTTCTTATTTCATCCACTTTGGTGTATTAAATCAAATAGTCTGGAAACTACCATGTCAACTCTTGGGCCTGAAATGTATTTTCTAGTTTTTCTGCTAGAGCAAAGGTTGAGAAGGAGGAAAGAAGGAAGCAAAAGGGGAGAAATTAAATGTATTTTATTCATGTAAAATATATTTTTGTCCTTACTGGAATTCCTAATGTCTTTACAAGAATAATTTTGCTTTCATTTATTATGCACTTTTATACAGTTGACCCAAATTTACCTACAGTAAATGGATATATCCTTTTGTATCATAAGCATACAATTTTATGCAACAAATAAATGGAAGGACAGGGACAAGAATTAATCAAAGCTGTAGAAATGAAAAGAGCATGTGTATGATCCATATTTGTTCATTTTTAGATAGTTATTGTTTGATATGGTTATTATAATTCTAAATTGTACTGGGAAATTAAATTGCTTCTGCCAAAGATCATGAAAATGTGGTAATAGTATCACGTACCAAGAGACAAAAAAGTTTTATTTTCTCCACAGTCATTAAATATGTTTGAAATTTGTCACCTTTGTAATTGTAAAGCTTGATCTCAAACTATCAAAAAGGCAATATATGGTAAATTGAAGGAATATATTGTGAGAAAATTGATTCTTTGAATAATTTGACTTCACACTTTAGAAGTAGTTTGTTAGGCTACATGTAGAAAAAACATTGACTGTATGAGGCCTCATTGAATGTATGAGCCTCAATTAAGATTATATAATTACTACAGTTCATAGAAAAAGTTATAATTGTGTAGCTAGCATGTAATTATTCTACAGCCTTTTATCAATGTTGCTGAAACATGAAAATCAAGAGAAAGATCACTTTCTAATAAAAACACAGGTCCCATTTGCTGAAACTTTGGGAAAGCCATGTCTCAAATCCTTTATTACCATAATTTGATCTTTACTGGATTCGATACAGCCAATTTTTTAAAAACAGTTGCTTATGTCAACCATCCTAAAGTCTTTCATAATCTTCTTCTCTACTTTCTGTCCTTTTTCAGTTGCATTTTAAAAAGAAAGGAATAAGCTACCATACATATTTTAAAGGATTGCATATATCCATTTCTAACAGTTTAAAACTGAAGTAAAAACCCTGATTTGTTCCTATATGCTAGGTCAGGAATAATGCTTTTTTAATACCACTCTTTTACTATTAAAAACTAAACTGACCCCACATGTTACTATGTCTTAGTCTTCATTATGATTACTTTCATAGTTTTTTCTCAATAAAATGCATTTTTTATACATTTCTGAGTAATAAAGAAGCAGTCACACCAGTTTAAACTGTTTACAAAGCATCTTAGTAGCATACATAAAGGTGAAGAATGACTTTAGGCTGAATATGTCATTATTTTACTATAAGCAAAACTCTCAAAGGGCTCCACAATTCCACTTCCCTAACCACAGAAATAGAAAGTCTGAGTCCCATAAGGTGTTGGCAGAGAAAAAACCAGCAGAAGTATGAATGACAATAACTGAATTCACAGCTGATTCCATTCACTGCCAATGGAAAGATGGACATGATAAAGCATTAGCAATTTTCATCTGTTAGTGTTTAATCTAGTGTTTCATATAGAATTTCTCTCTGGGGAGGGGAAAATGTGCTGGAAATTTTCTATCATTTGCTGACTTGCCTTGCTACACATGCAGCTGCCTGATTGACATTCAGCTTGGCTATAAACAGAAATGGTCATTTATGTGTATGTCTCATCTCTTTGCAAATATGACCCTTAGCCATGGCTTTACTTGCAGGTTAATGTCACGCTGATGAAATGGAAACTGTCCCTGCAGCCCAAGGCTCAGCTTTTCAGGCCGGGACAAAATAGCAGCTGCTCATGTTTGGAAGGTAATCTTTGCAACCAAAACAGACAAGCAGCTTTCTCCTTTATACTTAGGTATTAGGAAGGGACAAGATTTATGTAACATGAGACAATTTAAATTGAGACTAAAAATCAGATTGTTAATGCAATTCCAATAAATCTTTATTTATAGTTCTGACACAAACCGATCATATCATATCCTACCTTCAGCAAGACCACAGGCTTGTTGTAGCTCCTGTTTAGCATACAAAAAAGGGAGTTGCACGGAAAAAATCTGTTGGATGCAGTTTCTATTTGATGCTTGTTTTGGAATCCATCTACAGGTAAGACAAGAAGGTAAAAGGGTTTTTTTTTTGTTAAAAGGTCACTAAATGCCCCTCTGAAGATTCTCATTCTGTAGCAGAGTTGCTATAAGGTGTTTGAAAATTCCTTCAAGTATCAGTATTTTTTTGTGAATATTCACTAATAGCATGTTACATATATTCTATGTGACTAAACTGATCCAGTAACATTGATGCTAACCTGAGATTCTCTAGAATTAAGAAGATTTTGAGAAAACTCAAAGCATATTTTGCATAAAACAGGTGTTCATAACTGTACCAAAAGTAGAGTTCTTTAGTTGGAAGACAGTTGCAAATTGTTCCTAGACTTCACCTTCACTTCCTTTTATGTAAATAAAATGTGTAAATAGTGTTGCAAATTAGATTTTGGGATAAAATATGTACAATACTTCTAATATTCTAGCCAGCAATTTCTGGATGTTCTGTATCAATACTGATGAGTGCTCAAGGACATACCACACAGAAAATTCTACTCTCAATAATGAAATCATATAGCTCACTTATTGTAAAATCTATTCAACAAAGAGCTTGTGGCTGTCCTCCCAGTAAAAAGGAACAACTGTGATGTGAACAGCATGTGCTGGCTGACATTTTCCACAAGCGTTATCAGAAGGTGCTTTAGAATTTGATTGTGCCCAGCACCGAGGATACCAAGAGCTTCTTTATATAATATCCATCTACTTCACTCCACTCCTCCCCTGGAATATTTAATACATTTATATGGTGCATCAGCTATAATGTATGAATCATCCTAATTTCCCTTATTTACCTTTAAGTTCTTATTAATTATAAATCTTTTTATAAAAATAATTATCTTTTCTGTACAGAAGTTCTTTTTAAAATACTACCTGAAACAGAAGATAATTGAAAATAGATCAGGAAGCAAAAGTAAAATGAAGATTTCCAAATATTATTTCTACTATGTGCTACTAGGATTTCAATTAAGATTCAGTTAAAAATATTAGCAACTGGGAAAGCCAAATTTCTGAGATTAACTTCACTGTTGCAGCAGCTCTGTGTATGTTACCATGGAAGCATATTTGAGAGGAAAAACACAGCTGGGGAGAGGGAACTAACTCCCTCAATATAGTTTTAAAAAAAACCCTGTTACAGTGCTTATCTCCTTCCTGTATAAAGCTCTTTGCAAGATGGTAAAACCAGACCAATAACCACTTCACGATTAGCCCCAGTCATGAGGGCAATAATCAACCAGCTGTCTATAGAATTGAGCTCATTCGATAAAATGGATCTCAGACAAAAGGCTCAGATTTGGTCCAAATAGGAAAAAACACCAGCGGAAAAGTGCAATGCCAAATCACAGCGAAAAAACAACATTAAATGACAATTTAATTGGTGAGGTATTCTGGGTAGGGGTGGCTAGAAAACATATGTGCAAGAGAGAAGTAAAAGGTACTTTTGTCATTGGACTCTGTCTCCTCATGGTTTCAGTCAGCTCTGTTCTTGGAAAATTTCATATATATATATATAT
>VWZN01000232.1:474560-487730 GCA_013396955.1 Regulus satrapa
TATATATATATATATATATATATAAAAATTTTTATTTTAAATAGATATATATTTCAGTAATGTCTTGAGGTTCTGGGGACTTCATACTTGAGATAAATTAAATTTAACCTGACAATTGAGTGTTATATAGCTAAAGGTGCAAAAGTATACTTAGCATGTTTCCTTCAAAAATACAGTAAGTTAGGTTTTGAGATGATGCCACTGCCAGTCCAAAGGAACTTTGAAAAAAGTTAAAACACACTTGATTTACTGCTCCATAAAAATGTTGCTGAAAAATTCGGTTTTGATTTCTGCTGGTATATTGCATTTCTTATGTGTCATTTACAATCATTACTAAATACTCACTTATCTTTGGGAGGTGCTGAGTATATTTTCTTTAGCATGGCTGTCTTAGCTGGTAAACCTTACCACTGCTAATCTCTCATCATATAATCCACTATCTGAGCATTTACTCAATGGGTTTGAAAATCACCCAAAATGGAAACTATTTACTCTTAAAAAACCTTTTCCAATACAGTCCTGTGGTTTAGAAGTTGCAAAATAAGTCCATTTTTGATTCACTGTGTGTATTATCAGTGAGATGAAAGTGACAACTGTATGTCAGGGCTGAATTCTAACCAAAAGCTGAAGAATGTATGGGAAAGGAAAGAAGTGTAAAGCCTAATTTCCATCAATTAATCCAAAGTGTATGTAGAATCAGCCTGCACTAGCAGTGACTGATCTATGTTCCCAGTAAATCTAATCACACATCCTTATTAAAAAAAAGAAACAAAAAACAAAAAAACAACAAAAAACCCCAACCAACCAAACAAAAACCCCCCAAACAGACTCTTTTTATACTATTTTATATATTTTATTAAAACGTGTTGGCTTGTCTAGTCTGACAACAAGGCAGAGCTTAAATAACTACAAAGAACTACTTAATCACCTTTATAGCTTCATCAAGAGGAACCAAGCGAGGCAGCCCATTAGCAAAGACAAATGAATGACAAGCCAAAACTTAAAGGAACTGAACTAAAGTTCAGTTAAATAAATAAATAAATAAATACTATATTTATCTCCCTACCTATAATAAACATAAGAGGGAATAGCTGATGAAATTTTGAGATATTTGGTACCTCAGAATATCTTTCTACCTTAATTATTGTGTCTGCTCTGATGTTTCATTCTGAGTCTATCACTAAAGCTGAGTTAATGGTCCTTGTGGCTCCCAATTATCTGCTCCCTGGGAATTTAAAATAAACTTTCTAGCTCGTGGCTGATGCTTGCATAGCTTAATCAAACCTCAGGTCACAAACTGAGTACTGGGGCCGTCTAGATCAACCTCCTGCTCAAAGCCAGGACTGCTGCTGAGTCTGGATCAGCTGTGGCTACATCTAACCAGCTGTTCCAAAGCTTGAACAAAGGAGATGCCACAGTCTCTCCGTGGCACAAAACCTCTTTTCATGCAGCAGTACTCTGTCAGTGAAAAGGTTTTTCAAATCTGAGCCTGGGAAGTAAAGGTTTGTGACTGCTGCTTTCTGATGTATCATTTGGTGCTGCCAGGAGGCATTTGGCCCCATAATCCTCTTCTATAAATAGAACAACATGTCCCTTAGCTCTCTCTCAACAAATGTAACCAGTTCAGCTCTCTCTACCTGTCCCTACAGGACTCCTGCCCACAGCCTCAGTCCATCATTCTGGTTCCCTACAGAATCCCTTCCTATTTTTTCACATTCCTTTCGGGAAGGGAGGCACATGACTGGTTTGCAGTCTGCCAAGGCAGTCACACCAACGCTGGGCAGAGTGGGGATAAAAGCTTTCCTAAGCCTGCTGGTCATCTTTCTCCTAATAGAACCTGGGGTTTGGTTTACATAATTTGCAGTGAGCTTTGTGTAATACATAATAAACTGAATAAATTCAGAAGAAATTTGGTATGGATAACAAGAAAGGAACTCTAAGCAGCTGTGTGAACAATATTTGGGATAGCAATTCAAGGACAAGCGATGAGTTTGTCAGGAGTTTCAGCTAGATGGACTAACAGCAAAATCTGTGCCCAGAAGGTGACAGGGAAGGTACGAAACAGAAGTGAGGAGACTGAGGAATTAATGAGGTATGTTAGCTCTCATTTAAGCAAAATTTGCCCAAGGCAGCTATTTAATTTAAGTGACTCCTGTTCAAATCATTAAAGTGTAAACAAAAGAAACTAGATTAGTCAAAGCATTCTCAGTACAGGAGATTCAGCTTTTCTAAACCTAGAGACAGACCACTGAAATAAATGTCTTTAATACTTTGCCATTATATAAGGTCACTAACTACATGACTATGTTGATTTTAGGTTATGCTCCATTTTGATGTCTTCTATTCCTGCATCCTCCTGTGAAGTGGTTGAAATAAGGACAGGTAGAGAAAACTCACCAATTACCATCAGCAGCAAAACAGAGTCAACTTCAGAGAAATTAGTTTAATTTATTACCAATTGATTTGGTGTAGAACAATAAGAATTAAATCGTAAAACACCTTCTCTCCCAACTTTTCCTTTCTTCCTGAACTCAACTGCATTCAGAATTTTTTGTGTCTCCTCCCCCTCAGTGTCAGAGGAGTAAAGGGAATGGGGGCTCTGATTAGTTCATCACATCTCCGCGGCTCTTTCCTCCTCAGGGAGTATTTCCCTGTTCCAAAGTGGGGTCATCACTGGGCTGCAGTGGATATCTGACCCACCATGGACTTCCATGGGCTGCAGGGGCACAGCTGCCTCATGTCTGTACCACAGGCTGCAGGGCAACCTCAGCTCTGGCACCAGCAGTACCTCTTCCTCCCCCTCCTTCTACATTACCTGGGTGCTTGCAGAGCTGTTCCTGCCATGTATTCTCACTCTTCTCTCTGGCTGCAGCTACTGTGTGTTATTTTTTTCCTTCCTGAACATATTATCCCAAGGTGCGACCATGGTCAGGGCTTGGCCTTGGCAAAGTGGCTCTTTCTTGGAGCCAGCAGGTATTGGCTCTATCAGAAATATGGAAAGTTTCTGGCAGCTCTTCACAGAACTCACCACTGAAGTCTCACCATCTTCTCACTATCAAAAACTTGCCATGCATCTCACTACAACATAAAATTTAAAAAAAAATATGTAAAAATATCTCCTTCCTCTCTCTTTTTTTATCTTTTTCATTTCTACCTAAATTATCTATGCATAGATAAATACAAGTCTGGAAAAGAAAAGGGAGAAAAGTTTGAAGCCTCTAAGTGAAGTGTCTTTTATCAATAGTTCCGGTTTAACATTATGCCTAAGGTTTGAGTTGAGCAGAAATCTTCTCAAGACCATGGGCAACACAGGTATTGATAAGATTCATGTTTTCTATTTAACTACACTTAAGGGTTCTTCTACCAGAAAAGCATAGAAGGTGTTTTCTGAGTCGCAGTTCACCACGCATCTCTACTCTCTTAATAGAGCCATATTTACAGAACTAGTTACCCCACAGGAGAAAAAAACTCAAATAAGCAGTCATTGACACTGTGAGCAGCCTGATCCCACTGAATGCTGGAACCGGAGAGGGACTTACTAACACAAAATGTTTACATTTTTGATTTGTTGTTGTTGTGCTAGTTTTTTCACCCACCTGATGCCTCTTGACTATTAATCAAATGCTTTTGCTTGACAAATTCACTGTTGAGCTGTTTGAGCTGGGAATACACAGCATGACCAATCTTCATTCACATTTAGTCAAGAGCTGTAGCTAATGGTGACTGTGGCACTGAGATTGTTAATTCATGTTTACAAAATGTGAATCAAACAGCTAGATTTTGCTACCCAATCTCATATGTTAGACCTAGGAGTTATTTGATGCTGACAACAGCTGAAGCCAGTCAGGGTAGAGATGCTATTATTTTGCTTCTTTTTATCAAGACTTTTTTCTTTCACTACTAAGTTTTCTTGCCTCTCTACACAAAAGACTATCTGAATAAAGAAAAACTAAAGTTGAAAGTTCATGTGTAGAGACTAAGACAAGATAAAAAATAAGCAATTTAAAAGAGATTACTCAGGAGAAGTAAGACAAGACAAAAGCTTCTCCCTATTTGTGTATGGAAGGACCATTGATTCCAAGAGGAATTATGAGGCAGGATTTGAGTGAGGCCAGTGAAATGGAATTAGATGGAAGGATCCTTCCACTCCATAGTGCCAGTGCAGAGACAGAAGGTTGAAAATGGAGAAAATTTGATAATAATAACCTTCCTGGTAGTACAGAAGAGTGGGTGATTTTCAATATTTTTCTATAGAACATCGTATCCACTTTAGTTAGCCTGTGTGTCTGCACTGTCATATGAAGTATAACAGTGTTTATTTGAATCAGGTTATAGAAAGTTCAGTAGTTCTCTTTCAATAGAAGAAAAACACAAGTGGGTACAAATTCATGCTGTATCATTACAGCAAGTGAAGTAAGAGCAAGACTAACAATGAACACCTAAAACAGGAGCAGGACCTGGGTTTCACGTAAATAACAGTCTGAGAGCCTGATGTGATGAGTTGTAGTTCAGCAGAAGTATTCTGCAAGTGCAACAGCACAGTCCTTTACAATCTCATATTATCTTCTTTTCCAGTTGCTTATATGGATGGCAGTATACCAGGACAGAACCTCCCGTACTTCACAAATATTGTCTAATGTTTTTACTTTCACAAATATTACATCCTGCATGCAGAGTTATGGAAGTACTTGTCTGAGCACTGCTGACAAACCACATACCATATCTAATACTGCAAATGCTGTAAAGAGTCCAAATTGATTTGGTACTTCCAGATTTCAGGAGATTGTTGTAACTAAATTAATTAGAAAGAGAAACTCCTTTTTATCTTGATACAGCTTGCTGAAGAGGCACTGGGGATGAGACTTGGGCAAAAAAGCAAAGCCTATTAAAAATCATTAACATGAAGAGACTTGATGAGGAACATATTGCTTCTATGAGCTGATGAGAATTCACTGCATGAGAAGAAATCTGTGATAAAGAGGAAAAAAATATGTTCTCAAATGGGAGATGAGTCTGCCTAGTGGAACAGGTGATCAACAAAATTTGCTTATTAATCTTTGAAACTCTTCTCATTTTGAGAACAGTTTTCCATATGTGAAAATGCTTCTCTACATGGCCCATTAAGATAGAAATTAAACCCTTCACTCTTCACTATTGTAGGGAACACTTAAAGTTTATGTCCTGGTTTCAATTGGGATAGAGCTAATTTTCCTCTTAGCAGCTGGTACATCTCTGGAATTTGGGCTTAGGATGACAATAGCATTGATAACACTGGCTGTTGCTTAGTAGGACTTACCTTAAGTCAAGTATTTTCAGTTTCTCATGATCTGCCAGAGAGGAGCTGCACAAGAAACTAGGAGGGAGCAGGACCGGGACCCCAACTGCCCAAAGAGACATTCCATACCACAGAATGCCATGCATAGTATGTAAACTGGGGGAGTTATCCAGATGGGGGGCTGATTGATGCTCAGGGGAAGGCTGGGTATCAGTCAGCAGGTGGTGAACAATTGCATTGTGCATCACTTGTTTTTCTTGACCTTTATTTCTCTCTCCTTTTCATTAAAATTATTAGCATCATTTGTAACAGTATTAATAGTAGTATTTTATTTTAAAGTATTATTTTCTTAACACACAAAATTTTCTCTTTTCTTTTCTAATCTACTCCCCACCATGAGTGTGGTGGGGGGTGTTTGAGTGAGTGAGAGGCTGTGGTGCTTATTGCCAACTGGAGTTAAACCACAACAGTTTCTCACCTTGCTCCTTGAAAGTGCAATCCGGGAGAAAATTTATAGGGAAGGAGCATAGTTGGGTAAATCAGATTAATTCTGTATTGGATCCTACTGCACAGCAGGCTCCTTTTGTGTTCTGCTTTTTTATCACACTGCACTAACAAGAGAAAGAAGTGTCTCCCTCAGGCTGTATCTGTTTGGGAAGGAAGGTCAAGTTAGTTCAAGACCTGGGATTTGACCATGCACAGTTCTTGTTGCTCTCTCTGCTGCAGCCTGTCAACCTCCCTTACCCAGGCTTACTTGCAGGAATGCTTGTGCACTGCCTTTGCATTGCTGACCTCGACTTTGCCTTGTTCTCTTTGTTTTCTCTCTTGAGAACTCAGGGCTGCAGCTTCACCTGGCAATTGCTGGACTGCAACCAACCCTGGGCCCTAGCTGTGGTACCAGCCCTCCTTAACCTTGGTGGTGGCATGGTGGGGCTGTGCTTTATGGGAGAGGAGAGAGGAGGGTACGGTTCTGCTGTTGTCGGGATCTACTATCACAGCTGGCCTGGGCCCCATGGCTTTGCACTTAATTCTGACACTCACCTGCTAGCAGAGCTGTTTGTGTGAGCATGTCTTAACTAAGTAAAAAACAGAGGAATTGTTTCAAATGGAAAGTCTCTGGTGATTTGGTTCTTCCTGACTGGTCTAGTTTAAAGGAACAATGAGTTTGTCCTATGGAAGCAATGTTCCCTTGGATGAGGAAATTTGATGAGTAGCAGGTGGTACACTAGAGATGAAGATGTCTTCAACTGGTGCATCTGCACCAAGAAAATCTATCCATGTCCTTATCCTTTCTTGCCAGAAGGCGGTTTCTCAGCTGCTGCCTAACCCAGGGCACTCAAAGCCAGCTGGGTGGGTGTGTTCCCCAAACACCCATCATCCCTGTAAGGATGTCCAGAGCTGCCCTACTAAGGCACACTTGATGCTCTCGCATTTAGACTTGGCAGGGTGATGCTCTCACAGCGTTTAGACCTAGTGCTAAAGGTCCTGGTACAGGTCCTAGTTGTTCCTCAGTATCTTATGTCAGGGCCCCTGTCTGGATATTATTTGTACTAAATCTGAGATATCAACTAGAACACACAGCTCATCGAACAGAGCTGTGGCTTATTCTTTTTCAAATTACAGGCACCTTTATTAAGCATAACACAAGAGCATTAGGTCATGAGGTTGAAACTTGCTTATATTCCAATAAGAATTTTTTATTCCTGACCCTCCAAAAGGTGGTATACAAAGAGAATGCAACTGTGTAATTTTCTATTAGTTACCTTTAAGTATAAAAGCAATAGTGGGGTTTTTTTTTGTCCTTCACTACTTACTACACCAAATAAGATTTGCTCTGGCAACTCTAAAAGTAGGCTCTATTTCCTGGTATTGTAAAATAGTTTCAGAGGCTCTCCAACAGAAATGGGCAAAGTGCTTATTCTTGGTGAGGCAAAAAATGCTGTGAAGTGTGAGAATTGGGTCTCTATCCCCAAAGGAATATGTGTGAAGTAAACTTCTGTGCATCTTGAAGCAGAGTTCGTGATGTATCATCTACTGGTATACAGCAAAAAAAAAAAACCAAAAAACAAAAAACAAAAACAACAACAACAAAAAAAAACCACAAAAAACCAAAAAANAAAACAAAACAAAAAAAAAACCCCAAACACTACTTTCATTTAATCTTCTTTTTACAATAGAGATGTAACGGTGCTCCAGTGTACATTCTGAAAGAAACATGCTGAGAAAATTTATTTTATTCAGGGGTGAGACTCATATGCTACTTTATTTTGAGTATCTAACAAAAACCTCACCTCATCTTTTCTCAACTTATTCCATTTTAATATCTTTGAAATAATTTTCACTGTTTCAGATTCTGCCATTGACATTTTGGCCACGTTTCATAATAGAATTAAAGTCACAATGAAATATTTCTCCAGATAAATAGGAATTGAAAACAAGGCTATTCTGTTATACCAGTCTTGCACTCTGTCATAGGTAAAACTACTGTGTTTAGATGTTGCTCAGTAAGATCAGAAGTCTAAAGGGAATAATGTCATTTCCATTAATGAGAATTTCCAACTGTGCAGAACTGCAAGTAGTTTTCAGCTGTCTCACCAGTAACAAAGGAACTATCAGTAAAGCTGCCTCAGTGAAGATAAAACATGACAGAAGTCTACTGAACTGAAGTCAGTCACTTTTGTAGAATCTTTGTGCATACATACTTGGAAGTTTCCACATTATTAACACCTACTGTCTTTCATTCTTTGGCATATAATTTACATAGCTAAAATACAAACAAATCATTTGTTGTCAATATTTATAATGCACTGTTTCCAGCTGTTTTATACAAAAGAACACCTACAAACATATTAGCCCTCTTCAGCTTTTTATAAATTGACCTTAACTTTATTTTGAAGTAACTTTTAAATTAAGAAAAAAGTTACTCTTAAGTAACTTAACTTTACTCTTAAGTCTAAACTCTTCAGGTAGCAAACAAAATTATTTTGTTTACACTTCAGTAGATGAGCTATTACTGTGTGATAGCAGGAGATAAAAAACTGGTTCCCTTTCAAGTCATTGGTGTAAATGTAGAGTGTATTGCTATAGCAACAACCTGAAATTAAGAATTAATTTGTTCCTCCCACTGGAATCTCTTAAATTACTTAGTGTTTTGGAGAGGAAGGAGATAGATTTTATTGGTTTTTCTCAGCAGCAGGTTATTAACCCCTTTGATATGATCTAACACAGGCTTGTGCATATTAGAACTACCAGACTCCAAACTAAGACACCTGCAAAGCAATCAAGAGCCCTGTTGCTGATGGGCCACTGCTTAACCCCAGAGAAATCCCAGGCTTGTTAAAGTCTGTGTTTGGTAAATGCATGAATAGATGAAGATTTGCAGCCTTGAAGACAAGGATGTGGCTTCCCCATTGGCACACTGCCCAGGATGATGGGGCAGCTCTGGATCATATAGTTATTTATGCAAGGATACTGTTGCAAACACTCTTTTTCCCCAGCCTAATACATTTCCCCCTCCTGTTTATGAGGATGCCCCAGAAGCCTTTGCAATGAAATGCTCTGCTGAGTTGGCCATTCCTCTCTAGAGAGCTCATCTGCTTGGTTCACTGGAAAAATTCAATATTTGATGTGGTTTGACTAGACTCCTCCAGGCAATTTTCTCAGTCTAGCATAGTCCCCATGTGTGATTTTTGGAGATCTGCATCAAAGTGAGAAGCAACTGGAAAACAAAAGCATCTGCTGATGAATCAATCATATCTTTTTTCCTACCTCTTTTTAAAATGCCTATGAGCAATATAGTTGCAAGAAGGCACCTAGTTTAGAAAGGAAAAGAGAGGGATCAACATTGTTAATCTGGAAAGAAATGAGACTGCTATATCTCAGAATTAATATTTTAAATTAATACTTCTGGTTGACTTGTGTCATATCTCTGCTCCTTGACAGGAACACAGATATCAGGTTCTTGAACAAATCTTGACTTTGCAGGTGCCTTTGTTAGTTGAAATTATCCTGTTCCACTATCCACAACTTCAAGGTGAAATCTAAATCAATAGAGGTAATTGTTGGACCAGAAGTCACCGGTATTTCCATTCTCATTGAAGAAAAAAGCATTTAGAACTCCATGCAAGAGCTTCTTTAAGAGCACCTGATGAAGATTTAAACCTGAACATCAGGTTTTGAAAGACATTTTGAATGGTCTTCAATTTTTAATCCAGTTTCAATTTAGTATAGAAGCATTGACTCCAAAAGCATGATAATGGCAAGGAGAGCAGAAATTCATTTTTGACTTATCCCTGGAGAGTAGGAAACTGCTAAGAACAAGACTGTTAAGAGTTAAATTAATTGTTGCAAGCATACTGTAGCATTTGCAGTGGATTTGCAAGGAGATTGTGGCAGCAGGAGTGAGGTTTTCAGTTTCAAAATATGAAACTCTGTACTTCAGGGGACACCAGGGCCAGACTCTATCTCCTCTTCTGTTAGTTGACTAATATTTAGATCAAGAGGATCTGCGTGTTAAATCTGAGTTTTATGTGTTTTCTCTTACACTCTTCTGAGATAATAGCAGTCCTCACAGTGGTGGAAAAATTGGTGCTTTAACCTTCCTCTGGCAGAGAGATAGAAAATATTATCATGTTCAGTGATGCTGTGATAAAGGAAGAGATCAGAAAGTGCTTAATTAGATGTACTTTGTTGTGGGGAATGGAAAAAGCAAGTGTTTTACTTTAGTAGTTCAAACATACCATTCTGGGGCAAAAGTGAATGAAGGCACCTAATTTTGAAGTGTTTATTGACATATTCTTCATACCTATTCTGCATCCCAGCCAGTAGGTTTCTACTGAATTCAGTTTAAAACCTCAGTCCCTAAATCCCTGCGTTACTCCATGCCCACATCATCACCTGCAAAGGATGCGATGCAAAGAATGTTGGTGCATGTGGTGCAAAGCCCGTGGAAAGTTAGATGCCTTGGGAAAGCCTTGCAATATGAACAGCAAATCAAATGACTTTCAATGCATGATAAAATATCTCCAAATAAATCTATTAAACATAGAAATGAAAACCAATCTGAAACAAATACTCAGAAAATAAGGGTTCTTTTCTATCCAAAATGTTTTCCCTCACTTTCATGACTTGAATACACTAGAATGATATTCTTTCCCATTTTCCAGCATGTTTTTCACCAGATACATCTGTTTGATAACATATGCTTTATCTGTTCACTGAAGTTCCAGTCAATGTTAAAGCAAAAATAAAAACTCCTCCTTAGGATTAATCAGTAGTTTATGTACTTCAAAGTGCCGTGATTAACAAGGGTTGTAAATACTAGTGGGAAAAAGGATGCTTAAAAGAGTTGCCTTGCTTGTTCAGTCTTTAATCCATGGTAGAAGTAGATCTGAAAATGAACAGCTCTGCTTCTGGAAGGATTGACATAAGGATGTTTACTTCTTTTTCTGATGTCCTTAACTCGTGTTATCCACCCAGCATTTATTTAATTCTCCTCTTTTTCACGAAAACACAGCAGTTTCATTCTAGATTCAGAAGAACTGTTATAAAATTTCTGTTGAGGAGAGAAGAAAGCTGCACTTCAGTATTTTATTTGTTTTAATAAGTCTTTGTAACATAAATGTTATACACTTTTCTCTTAGCCTAGAGAAGCACTTCTTGTAGAGAGGAGGGAGAATTTCCGATTTTAATTTACAGCTTCCGAGGAGTGATTTTTATTAGATTATCACACAGGTTGAAATAATCTATATATTGTCAGTGTGACTTTTTCTTTGATCTGCAGAAAGGCGTAAAGAGAAAACTTGATATGCTGTTGTTGTGCTTTACCCCCAGCCAGCAAATCAGTACCATGCAGCTGACTGCTACTGTCCTCTGCTGTGGAATGAGTAGGAGAATCAGGAAAGTGTAAAATATATGGGTCAAGATAAGAGCAGTTTAAAAATAGAAATAAGGTAAAACATTATTATTATTGTTATTATTATTACTCCTACTATTTAATGGGAGATAAAAAGAGAGAAAGTTTTAAAATACAGGAAAAACAGGTGATGATCCATGCAATTGCCCACCAAACACTGACTGATGCCCAACCTTCCCAATGTTGTGATCAGCCACCTTGTACAATTCCCCCCCATTTAAGTATTGAGCATGACACTCTGTGCCGCCCAACATTGTTGGCAAGATAATGAAACAAATCTACTGTTTGCATTTCAAACGTTAGTGGTCACCTTGGTTACCAGTATGTGTATCTTCACACAATGATCAAGTTTGGATGTAACTATTGCACATGGAAGACTCTTAAATACCAAACATTTCCAGAGAAAGAAGCAAATACTACAACCTTGGACAGGCACAACAGGACTCCAACTCATTGTATATGGTCAAGTGAAGGAAGAAAGAGAGAGGGAGGGAGAAAGAGAGATGCAATATTAATATTTAATATTCTGAAATACTAGTTTTATGCTCAAAGCATCTTTCAAGTAATTTATTCAGAGAAACTGATGAGGAGGAAAAGGCATCAGATTTTACTCGGTATCTGAGCTTGGGAGACAAGTCCATTGTTAAGAACCAGATTCACTATTATAGAAAATAAGAAAATATGAGGGGAGAAACCAGTAAAAAACCCAAAAGGGTGGCAAAAGAAGGAATTCAAGTAATTGTAGATGAGTTACTAGGCCTTTCAACTTTAGGTAAGTAATTGTGATTTGGACTAGATCTGTGCTGATAAGAAAGTAATTACTCTGACACATATGAGGGATCTGTGGTATATGAATTAAATATGAATTAAAGGTCTGGGGCAAAACCTCGGGAAAAATTCTACAAACTTACAAAACTTTACAACTCTACTCTACTCTTACAAAACTTCAAATAGAATCAATTTAAGCAAAAGGTTGAGAATACCTTTTATAATGTGCAAAACAGATTTTATAGAGGGAAAATAAAAAAATCTGGTACATACCCTAGGCCTGTCTGGAGCCCAGGTGTTTCTCTCAATGTTCAATACAATGAATTCTGTGTTCAAGACCAAGTGTTTTATCTTCCTCTGCTCCCCCTTAATTCCTGTGGCACAGACCCCTATCCAAAAGGACTTGGTGCAAAATCTCCAAAAGGTAATAGGGAAGAAAAAGAATTTCACAATCACGAATTTCATTTAGTGTAGTTACTTGGCCAATTAGAACTGCCGATATGATTCAGCACTTTTAACCACTCACTCACTAACGATGAGCCACAGAAACATGAGTGCTGAGTATCCCTTCTGTACCTCCTACTCCCTGATTTCTTCCCCTTCACAGATTTTCTTCCACCAGAGGCTCTTTGACCAGACAGATTAATAGTGTAGAGTCTGGAGGGGATTTATATGTTCTATGTGCTTTGCTTAAACATGTCTTTCTCCTCCTACTTAGAGAGAATGACTGAAAAATATCTGACAGCAAGATAAACCGGAGTTACAGAAATCAATGAACTGTGAGATAATTGTCTGCATTTTACAATCGATTATTTAGACCAGCCAAAGATATCTAATTATATTTTTAGGTCTAAATTGAATGGGGCAGGAAAAGGAAGGAAAACTTATGCTTTTGATATTTGGTTCATATTGTATGATTATAACTTTGCATCAAATGGAAATAAATTTTCCCCAAAATTATATTTCTTTATGATTTCTCAGCAATAACACTTGGAAATACTGTACAAAGGTATAAGAAGAATTATAGGGCTGGATGCACTCCTTGTTCTTGAGGTATAGGACAGAATTCTTCCTTTTCCTCAAAAAGAGAAAATCAAAACTAGGTGCCTAAAATGTGAATGAAAATTGCTATCCTGATTCTGTAACAAGTTTGTGTTGAAAGATAAAGAGATTACTGTACAAGGAACACAAATTGAAGGTAGTCCACCTGTGA
>VWZN01000233.1:8231-18778 GCA_013396955.1 Regulus satrapa
GGCTCAGCCCCCTCGGCCATGCAGCGGGGGCCGGCCCGGCCCAGGTGCGGCAAAGCTGAGATGTTACTTCGATCTTCGCCGGAAGGAAAGAGAGCCTCTTTTCCACATTCTCGATTTTTAAAATGTGTATGCACAGAGGCGTACACTTTTCTGATTGGTCGGTTACTTCTGTGGGCTAGGTTCTAACTGAAACCAGCACATAGTAAGAAAGAATAAGTGACGTAAGGTACTGCCAACCTGTCTCTACCAGGTCGTCATTAATGTTAATAAGGATATGTTACTACAAAAGAGTATTTTTCAGGCCTTGTAGTATGGGTATCACTGCATGGGACATTCTGGAAACGTGTTTGGTATGTACTGGAGTTGGTTCACCTTTTCTCCCTGACATGCTTTGTATTTAAGCAGACAATTTAAAAATGACTCTTGTGTTCAATACTTTCTTGTGATAAAGATGCTAAGGTTTTACTTCGTAGAAAATACTTCTGCTGTGTCCCTGCCTTGGCAGCAGCCTGGGATCAGCATGTTACATTCAACCTCAAACAAGTGCTGGCTGAGGGCTTGAGCATCTGAAACAGCAGACACCAAACCTAGCTTTCCTTTGGCTCTTTTTAGCAGATAAACAAGGAAAAAGGTGCAGTTGGGAGAAAACATAGAATCACAAAATGGGCCAGGTTAGAAAGAACCACAGTGAGTCATCTGGTCCAACCTCCTTGCTCAACATTTTGTTGCCAATGTTTGGTTCATGCTGTTCAGGGAGAGCTACATTTAGTCAGAAAATACTCTTAATAAGTGGCATTGCAACTGGAAATAAATTGTAAATAAGTTTAGCCACCACAGGGACCCATGCTGGGGCTTCCCAAGTGTGCAAGTGCTGAACAGTTCTGGCCCTAATAGGGATTGATCGGGGTTTTTTCCTGCCATGAGAGGATATCTGTGTATATGAGCTGGCTTGCTTTGCTGCCTTTTTGCGTGAATAATTCAGCTGATTTCTTTTTTTTTTTCTCTTTTTTTTTTTTTTTTTTTCTTTTTTCAGTTTATCATTCTGTAGTTCAGTCAGGATCTCTGAATCATTCATCTGATTCTTTCTGGTCATGTCAGATGACTTATGTGCACCAAATATATTAGTGAGGTCTGATTTATTAGTAAAATTATATTGTATTATGTTATTTATGTAGCTTTAACATGAATACTGATGAAGTTTGGTTTTTTAAAAATATGTCAGTGTTTAATTTTAAGAAGCCAAGGCGTTTGCATTCACCATAAAATTTTGCCCAGTAGCCACCCCCCTCACTCCAGTTATTTAAAGATTAACTGTAAATCTTTTCTTAAAAGCATGGTTTTGCAGTGCATGTGTGCTCATGGTAATGATATGTCAGGAAATGAATCAAATCTAAAACTGAGACCTAGAAAACCATTGAAAAACTTTCATAGTTTACAAATTGAAATAACTTGGCTATGGAGAAGATACTGCAGGTCACGGACCTTGTCGGTGTATACTTTTAACATACTTGGTGAATTTTGGGTGTTGTGCTGATGTTTGAGTGTTTGGGGGTTTTGGTGGTGTTTTTAAAAATTATTTTCATTGTCTTGTAAATGAGTTGGATATTTTCATGGTCATGGATTATTGTATCAAATCTGCCTCAGTCTTTAATGTGGTGCATCATGCCTAAATGGCACCTTTGCTATGATATTTGTGGTTGCTACCAAAGTTTAAATATGAGCTATTTGCAAGTAGTAAGTATGAAGTGCTCTTTCATGTAAAATATCTGTGGCTGATGGGGTAACTTCTTGCATATTAGTGGAGGGAAGAAAAAAAATAATCATACCAGTTTAATAGTCTGAAGTACCTCCATTCTGTTAAGTAATCACTATGCTTTATATGATGTGAAAGATATGAAAGGAAAAGAAACTGTGCTTTAGAAAGCACATTTTTCTTTTTGGTTCCCTGGAATCTTCTTTTGATTTCCTCGTTGTTTCCAGATTTGCATCTTCGGAAGCAGTTTTCATGGAATTTTTTGGGGATGCTATAAAATTACTTGGTTCAGGCAATTAGTTCTGGCCTCATTCATTATAATAGTTGGTTACTGTTACATGTGTGTCCCAATAATTGACTGGACACAAGCCAAATTAAATCATATTGGAATTTATTGAGCAAGCGACAGTAAGCAAAACAGTGCTCTGGGCGGCCGGGGAATCTCTGCTCCATCACAGCTCACAACTACCATCTGAGAGTCTGCTTTTTATACTCTGCGATGTCTTGTGACACGTATATCTTTCTGTTTCTTCTGTGTTTGTGCAAGGGGCTGCTGGGGGAGTCTTATCTGCTTCTCGGTAGTGGGTGGTCATGGGAATGGAGCCTTGTTAGCTGATCACTTAAAACAACTGGTTACTCAACTTTTAGTTTGGCTAATCTTTTGTTTGCTTTGCTGGATGTTTGAAGAGATAGCTTTGATGAGATTACCAGGTGCTTCCCAAAACACGGTTCAGTGAACAATTACTGATGTTAATTTATTACAGTTACTACATGTCAGACAGTTACTCTACTTTGATATTTTATCCTTGATGTGTCTAGGAAGGGACAGAAACAGAAACTCTTGAGTGTTTTAATTTCTGTAATACACTGAGATTTTGATTGTTTTGCAATAGCATTTTCATTATGGGGAACACATTGCATCTATACAGCATTCTTTCTAAAGCTTTTCACTTTGGAATCTTACCAAAATATCTGTCAGAGTTATTTATAAGTGAACTTCAGGCCTTGATTTTTGGCTTTTTTTTGGTGTTTAAAGATCCTGTACATTGATCTGCCTGACCACTCCTAGTCTTTTTTACAACTTCTTTTGTTGGCTTTTCTGGAAGCAGACAGTACATTCCCTAGGGCCAGAAGATTCCTGTTCCTTCCTCCTGGTGTGTGTAGCTTACCTTTCCAGATTTTAAAGGGGATGGCAATATTACTGATCTCCATCGTAATGAAGACTGGAAGTGGTATCTGGTGTGATAGATGTTGTTCTCCTCCAGGTGTACATATATATAGCTGGCATCTGTAAGTCTGTGTCTGTTCTGCAGGGAGCTTCAACAGCATGGGAGGGAAATGATAGAGCTGGAGCTTTTCCTGTCTCCCTTTGGACCAGGCTTAAGGATTTACTGCTGCAGTGGAAGAGCAATTCATTAATTTGGTTTAACTGAGTCTAGAAACTGCTGCTAAGAGTGCTTTTGTGATCTGGTTATTTAACCTCCTTTTGCACTGTCAAATGCTGAGTCCTGGCAGACAAAGCAAGTAAGTGTTTAAGCCGGGCAGTTCCAGAATTTAAAAGGAGCGTCTCCTGCTCTGTCTTCTCCCTATATACACACACTGTTCAGAAGTATGGGTTGTATGGAACAGAATAACCTGGAATGCACTGACTTTGCACATACTCTCTGAACTGCAGGATTCTCCCACCTTGGCTTTTTAAAGTTGTAAAATATAAGTGGTGCTTTTGTGCTGCAACTGAGTTGAAAGTACAAGGTGAAAAGTTGATATGTAAATATGTCAGAATAGAATTTTCTTACTCTAATTTCAAATTTTCTAATTCTAAATGCTACTTTGGATTGCTTTGCCAATTGCAAAATTCTTAATTGCTTGATCAAACTAAATGTGTTAGTTTTCATAATTCCTTCTATACTTTATTATGCAATTAATGGTATTGTAAAATATAGTCCCTCTGTGTAATTGTGAACAGAGTGGAAGACCAAATTTTTTACTAGCAACATATGGGTCAAATTCCTTCCCTTTTTATCATTAAGATACATATAATTTGCTAGTCAGTATTTGCCTAGTGTCTAGTGCTTGATCTTCCAGTGATTCTCTTGTATGTGCAAAGGTTTAAAGAAATTCTGTATATATATATAATTGTGTATCTCCATGCTGCTGCTTTTACATCTGACAAGTTTTGTACTCTGATAACTTAAATTCCCTCAAAGGGATGTGAGTCCTGCTGCAAATTAAGAATTACTAGTAACATACATTTTCAGAGAAGTGCTAAACTTCTGATACTGCTTCAAAGGCATTGTGATGCTCTCAGGATGTTTCAAATAGGGTCTTTGACGTAGAATTTCTAATGTCTTAGTCAAATACATCACCATATGAAATGATCAGATGTCATTTCCATTTTAAAGAGATTCCTGTAATATGAAAGATTCCAATCAAGATATTTTTACACTTCACTTAGTTCATCATATGCAAACCGATTGAAGGTATCAGTCGACCTACCAGATGTTGGAGGCACAGACCTTCCAGTCTCTGTATCTCAAGGAAAGCTGCAAGTGTTGGCTGCTGTATAGTTTGGAGATCCAAAACTTTCTTTTATTGCAAGTAATGATTTTTGTATTTTAGTTCTTTTATTGCCTGTTGATAAATTTGGCTTTTGCCTGATTTACTCAAGTGTTGTGTCTGGGAGAACATATACCAGGTAACCACATCTTGGAATGGGTACTAGTAGTAGGTTTGGAGGAGTTGTTCTGGTTCCTAGATTTAGGTGATGATAAAATGCTTGTGGGTTAAATAAAAAAGCTTGTGAACTGTCACGGGCAGAATCTTCTGGTGGCACAGCTGTGTGTGTCCCAGCTTGAAGCTCACAGGTGTGCATATGGAGAAAATACGTCCCAAACCACTTCCAATGGTGTTTTCTTTAGACTGTTTAATTTCTTCCATTGTTCCTTAGCCTTCTCCCATCTTTTCCAACATTTTTGTAGTTAATCTTAAAGGATTTTTATTTTGATTTTTGATTCATCTTCAGGGACTTTTAAAAAAAAACTTGTTTAAGATGTAGAATTAGCAATGATGGCTGCTGAATTGATTCTTTCACCTCCAGCAACTTTTCAAATACAGTGACAGCTTATCCCTGTAATATGGGGGATATGCTTTAAATACTTCTACAGATGACATGTGGGTTATGTTTTAGACTGGTGACTTGCCTGCCTTTCGAAACCACCCAGGAGCCACCTCTGCAGGCAGAAGCCTGCAGACTTTGTGCTCTTGACTTTATCCTGAAGGAACTGGCAAAGGTTTCTGCAGTCAAGGTGATGGACCTGCAGTTGTGACTGTGCTCACCAAACACTAAGCCAAACACTGTGGCCAAACAGTGCAGTTCTTAAAGGTTTCATCTTACAGAGCTGATCTACCTGATTAGGTTAATCCACATCTAATGTACAATCAGCTCATTTAGAATTCATTTAGAAATGTTTTTGCTCTTGATCTCTATGAATTTGGGACCAGCAGCCATTTCCCTATCTTTAGCAAGTGCCAGGCTCTCAAGATCCACTCTCAGTTCTGTTTAGTGAATTTGACATTAAAATTCTGCTAGGTCTAGTGCTAACATGGTAGAATAGAGCCATGCCTGGGCAGAATCAGGGTAACTACATGACAGATTCTTCTGTGCAGTGATGAAGAAGTTATTTTTATAGATGATTATAAGAAATGCTAATACTTGAATCTCTGTATAGATTAATTTTCTTGGCACCTCTGACATATTTTACAATATATATTTTACAGTGCTTCAGATATTTCAAGTAAAGATAACTTCCAAACAGAGCTCTAATAGCTCAGCCCAGTGACAGGCTTTATGCAGGCTTCTCAGCTGCTTTGCTGAGGCCAAGGAACCTCAGATTGCTTTTGTGTAATCCAGTAATTAAGATAAAAGAGAGATTAAATGACAGCAGCTGTGACCTCGATGTACCAGATGTGGCAAAGTGGCTGTTTTTTGGAAGAAATGAGGGATCACAAAAATCTCATATGATGGGTGAATCCCCTGGAGGTTCTGAGGGCAAGGAGGGAACAGTTGTCAGGAGGAGCCCCACCCCCCGACTTTGGAGAAGGGAACAAAGCCCAGTTTGGCTGGGCAGCACAGTGTGACCTGCCACGTCAGAAAGTGAGAGAGATGCTTTTGACTTTGTCCTTTGTTTAACCTCATTCAAGGAAAGTCCTTCAAGTTAGCATTCCACAAAATCGAAGAATTTCTAAATGCAGCACAATGCCAGCGTGTGAAGTACTCTGCTTTAAATAGGACTTTCTCTTCAACCCTGCCTTTTGATCAGTGCTTCCATGGCTTACCTGTGCAGTTGAGTGGTATTTGGCAGAGGCAGAGTTGCTCAGAGGGTTGGGATAAAGATTATGTAGAGCACTTATGAAGCTGTGCAAATTGATGTCTTCACTGAGCTTACAGTACTGCACATTTGTGTAAGGTACAGTAGGTACAGTTCTGATCCTTAAAGAATTTGCTGAGCTTTAGTCTTCCTAACTACTTCTGGTTTAAGAAAAACTGTTCTTACTGGTGCTTCTTGTCTATTGGATTTGATTATTTTTTTTCCTTCTATAACTGAAAATTATGCATCTCTTCTGATATCCTTATCCTTTTTTTGTAAGAAGTGTAGTTTGTCATTTTGACCACCTGTTCCCAGGCAGACAAATCTGCTTGGGCATTTGTGGTGCTTTGTTTGAGTTTAGTCTAATTATATTTTTGATATAATAATACTATATATACATTAAAAATTATATTTCTTCTGCTAATTTTTTCCTCTCAAGAAAAATAGTAATTTCTGTCTTGTGTCCAGATTGTATATATAATATTTACATGGTTTTATGTAGAAAAATGGTCAGATTGTAATTTGAAATACCTGCAATGATTAAAGCACTCCAGGATGTGCATTTGTTTTTCTTACCTGTTTTGGATAATGTCTTTAAAGTCCCATTATTTGTTTTGGGAGAGTGTCAATAGCTTTAAAATATGCATATTCACTTGGATGGAGGTTGGAGATGGCCAAATGAAATGACTTTGTATCTGCTAGTGTTCTTTGATATAGGGGTGAGGTAGATATTTGAGGAAATGAAGAATTGTAAGCAAAAATTAAAAACGGTCCTTATGGATTAAGGAAAGTACTTCAGAATATTTTTTAAAAATACAGAGTAAGAACTCTTCTGTGTAAAATCTGAGAAAAAGGAGTTCTACTTGGCCAGAGGTAGGCTGGATCCATATATATATATATATATGTGTGTGTGTGTGTGTGTGTGTGTGTGTGTGTGTGTGTGTGTAATTAGTGCTTTTTTGTTCTTGTTTTTTTCTCTACATAGTTTGTGTTGTTAAACTGTCACTAATATGTTGCTGACAGTATGTGCTTGATGCAATGATTTAAATGTAGAATTTCCAAACAACATGTATTTATTTCTTCTTTCTTTTAGGAGACATCACTCAGAAAGGATATGAAAAGAAGAGGGCAAAGCTGTTAGCAAGGTACATACCACTAATTCAAGGTGAGAAGCTGTATGGAAGTTACACCTTTGTGCCAAATCTGTGAAAAAAATAAATGGAAGAGTTCTTACTAAACAGACTGGATAAATTATAATAGTGTTTGATATGGCATCTAACCAGCAGTGGGAAATGGCTGTCACAGAGAAGTGCAGAGCAAGGAAAAAGCATGAAATAAATATTGTTTATAGTTCTGTATGAAATGTTAAATTGCAACATTTTTGTCAGCAGACTTCAGTTTGACAACTGCATCTGAGACTTTAGGATAACTTTAGAAATTAATAAGGTTATTGCCAGAAGCAAATTGATTGCTTTCATTAGATGAAACTACTCAGTAGTCCTCATTCTCATGCTTTAATGTGCTCTTTTCTGTATTTGCTCTGTGTGCGCCTTACCACCTCAGTGCCAACATTTTTAAAATTTCTTTTTTAACTAGGACACTGAAATCACTCAGGGTTAGGGCTGTTATGCTGCCACTGAGCTTTGGTGCTCTCTAATCCCCCAATTTTCCATAGCTTGAACGATTTTAAGGTAAGGGAAAATGAGAAGAAAACCAAGGTGAGTGGAAGCAATAATGAGACACTGTAAACTGAGACAGTGTTGAACAGTCAGAATGTAATCCTGGTGTTTCATTGTGGGGATTCTTAGCAAAGGTGTTTGTTGTTTGTTTGGTTTTGGAGGGGTTTTTTTGTGGTTTTGGCTTTTATTTGGGTTTGGGTTTTTTTTCCTGAGAATAGATGTAGCTTTTCCCTTAGCAAATTTGTAATCTCTGTAGGCCAAGCAGAAGCAAATTTATCTCTTTAAAATGGATTGTTCCTTGCAAAGAAACAGTTTGGATTTTTAGGATGACTTTGACAGCCAGCAGAAAGCTGTAGCCACACCTGCCACAGCTTCTCCTCCTTACACCATTTTTCTGGAAAGAACTGTATGTTTTCTATTCAAAATATGCTGTACTACCCTCTAACTCAGATTAGTTAAAGATTCTGAGACCAGGTGAGGTACGGATTTTGACTGAGGATTTAGAATTACTAGAAATACTCTGACAATGAATTTTGTTGCCTAGAAAGTAATACATTTGGATTTCTGTCTTTTGTTTAATCTCTCATCACCTTTGATTTACTCTGTCTTCACTCCTTTCTATTGACAGTGGGGGTTTTACTTTATATTTTTGCTTTCTCAGCCCTCAAAAGATTGTTTGCACAAATATTTAAGTACTGAGCTCTCGCGCATAATTTAGACAGCTCCAGTACTTTGACTGCCATACTCATTAAAGTAAGTTTAGATTTTCAGCTGCTTAAAGGTTTTTCTCTTTGTTCAGCTATATTTTCCATAATAGCCTTAAGCAGTAGTTTAATGAGTCAGCAAATCCTATGCTTTGTCCTTCTTGCTTGATACCACATTTTCTAAGAAATACCAGATTTCCTGATTTTTTTTTACCACTTCTGCCTAGTTTAGCATAAAGCTGACATGAATCTAGCTTTAATATGCTAAAAACGATGAATAGACTGCCTCTGAGCACAAAGAATGATGCTCTGGCAAAAAGATAAAATTTACTTAAAACATGAAGCTAAGTGCCTGTTTCATTTTCCTGACATATGTTCCATTAACCCAGTTCTAACTTGAAATTTGCTTAATTGACACTACTTCAACATGGTTCAGAGTAGTGTGGGAGTCCGAAAGGCTTTGAGCCTACAGAAATATTTTATCATTAACAATTTAATTACAGCATTCCTGATAAGATTCATTAGGTTCAGTATCAGTCAGGTTTTTGCAGACTGATGAATATCAGCATTTTGCATTTGTTGAGTTCTTGCTCTGTGATTTGACGTCCCCAAGACCACTAAATCATGTATTTCAACAACTTTATGTCTTAAAAGTGTACTTGTATGCATGTAGTTTTGAGTTCTGGAAGTTTAACTTTCTCTGTTACACCTCATAAATTGCCACCTACAAACAAATCATGTGCAAACTCCTGCTCTCTCAATACTGTGAAAAAGGACAAAATTTAGAAGTTTAATAAAGGACAAGAGAAGACAAAGATAATAAAGCAAAGTTTTAATGGCCAGGTACTTGGCATTCAGCCAAGAGTACACCTGCTTTCTAGGGGGCATCCTTTATATACTTTTTCTATTGCATCAGCCTATTGCATATTCATACACAGTTATGCATATTCAAGCTTTCCCTCAAAGTAGTTTACATGTTCCCAGAACCGTTTAGGATGGCTCCTCCTCGGGTCCACCTTTTTAGAGTATGTGCATTTCTTGGCTGTGGTTTTAGTCTGTTCTTATTATCACCTCCAGCTGGGGTTTTGGTCCATACTTTCTTCAGATAGTAGGGGCTGATGGTTGGCATATGAGTGGCAGGGGTCTTCATCATATGTTCATTGGATGTTATCCCAACCAAGCAGGCAGTTCACTTACCACAAGCATAACTATGTCAGCTATTTCACTACTAAGTTTAGTAAATAGCAGAAATAAAAACTATATAGCAAAGTTACCTTAACATTATACATATAGCTCCCATTTAATATTGCAAAAAGCAAATAATATAGTGTGTATTTATAACAATACAATGTAAAATGGATTGGGCTATGTTCTACTGCACTATATAGCTGAATCTGTGGGGAGCCAAATCTTACCCAGACAGTGTTAAACAACCCCACAGAGGGCTTGGTGAACAGGAAAATACAGAAGTGGCTGCAAAGAACATTTTCAGTTAACAGGAAAATTAAGCAGAACACCCTGTGATTCAAAAATCTCATTCCTGTTTTGTGTCCTAAAATTCTAAATCTGCAGTGATGAAGAGTTAGTGGAAATGCAAAGATTTTGCTTAGGAACCATAAAACTGTGTAGTTATATGGAAATAATAGCTAGAATGAGTTATTTTTCACTGATCCAACCAACTGTACTGTGCAAAATCAAAAACAAGTGTTGAGTAATAGCAAGCATTAAATAGTAATTAATTTTCTTAATGAAGTAAAATTTAAGTCAGTAACTTCCTCAGTCAACCTCTGCATGCAAATTACAGATAAAACTCTGAGGAAATAATTAATTATATCTGTAGGCAATCCAGCATGCTGCATGGTGAAGCTTCTGAGTGATGGATAACATCAGATACATGGCAGAGGGTGATTTTGAATGTAGGTAGAGCTGGGGCATAAGAACATTCAGAAATAACACAATGAAATAAGCAGCATTTACAGTGAGTATCCCATCCTATGGGCAAGTGATGGCTTTAACTTCCCTTCCCTTCCCTTCCCTTCCCCTC
>VWZN01000233.1:18932-84273 GCA_013396955.1 Regulus satrapa
TTTCCCTTCCCTTCCCCTTCCCTTCCCTCTTTCATGATTTCTTACTGATCTTTTTACAGTGTTACTGATTATTTTCAAGTTGCCTCTTTGGCTGGGTAAATGAGGTTGCAATTGCAGTAAGGGTCCTGATGCTGTTTTACAGAGCAGTCCCTGAAAATTATTTCACTGGGTTTAGTTAGTGCTAGATAAACAACTTGGTGAGTGACTTCATTTCTCCTCTGGTCTCATATTGATTCCACTCTAAAATGATTTACTTTTATTATTTTCTTCTCTCTTCTTCCTCAGAACTTCTGCTCCAGCAAAACTGAAATGTTAACCATTTTCAGGTTTTCATTTTAAGGGAAAATGATTATGAAACCTCCTCTAATTTTGGTTGAGGTTTACATGTTCCATTCTTCTATTTTTCTTATATTTTCATGGTTTTATGTCTCTGAAAAATGTTTCTGCTGTGTCTTGGTTTGGATGACAGCTGTCTGCTAGGGAAGGCAAAAGCCTCCCTTGAGATGGAGAATGTAAATCCTCTCCCTCCCTCCAAATTATTATGATTTTGAAATTAAGGGGATTTCGGGCAAAGATATGGGAATAGGAATAGCAGCTCTTTACTCGTATGTATAACAAGGCAAACAAACCACAACAACCCCAGCCGTAAATGAGAAGCAGAACCAGGGTTTCCCCTTTGGTGCAGTTCCGGTCACAGCCGTCAGGGAGCGCTGGTGGCTCCCGGTGGACAGGGCGCGTGTGGTGATTCCCCCGCGGCTGCAGGGGGCGCTGTGGGGCGGGTTCGGGGAACACGAGGCGATGGCGGCTGGGCCGAGAGAAGGAGGGATGGAAGGAAAACCTCCAAGGCTAGGTGAGGTGTACCAGAAGTTCCATGGCGTTAGCTGGAAACTGCGGGGTGTCCTGGTGGGCCGGAGTGCAGAGCATCAGAGCATAGAGAGAACGTGAATCAGTGCTGAAAAAGTGGTGGGAGTGCAGTGGTGGGGTAGCCTTGGTTCTGAACAGAGCAGGGAGGGGCAACCTCAGAATCCCAGACACCACCAGGCAGGAGAAGGAAGTAAGATGGATCTCCAAAAAACGTTCCCTTCTTCTGCAGAGCTAGAGAGAGCTGGCAGCTGCCCTCAACCCTCCTTTTTACCTGGGCTGAGCCAAAGTCTTTGTCCTCCTAAAGTACCCCCAAGCACCCACATTAGTATTTCCCAGCAACTACTGGTAAAAAATTTTATAAATAAGAAAAAGAACAAAAGGAAAGAAACCCAACGCTTAACAAGCTGATATCAGGAATACATATGCATTCTGTTCCTGACTGGAGGAGGGATCTTCACTCTTCTTCCAACCTGAGTTGCTCTGTGATTCTTCATAACTGTGATTGTTGTTTTTATGTCTTTGTGGGTAAGAAGTACCTACAAAACAGCCTCTCATTCAATTAGCATGGAATGAGCTTTACATACCCCTATAGCACTTAATACCATAGTTACATTTAGCACTTAGTTCCATTTCTAAGGAATCTGCAACTTATTCTGGTGTCTTGAAGTCTGCAAAAGCTTTACAATTTCTTATAATTTAAAGGAAAAACATATAAGTACCTTTCTTGGTGCTATGGAGTTAAATTCCTACTTTAATCAATGGGTATAGTGGCTACGATCAAAGGATATCCAAATTTTAATTGGCTGTGTTGGTTGGACCTTGGTGTTATAAATTGCTTGGCACAATGAGTTCCATGATCAGTCAGGTAATTTATTAGTTCTTTGATAAGGGATGAGCAATCAGCACTGGAGACATGGGGAATCTGGGCTCCACCAAGACATCTGTCCTGCCTCTGGGCAGTGCCCCTTTTATAAGCAGTTTCTGGTCGGGCTGGGACATGCCTGCTATGCTAGGGCACAAGTCTGAGCAAGCTCGAACATGTTCACCAGCTCCCCCAGTCTGGTAAGTAACAGTGGCTACAAGTCCCCACCAGGTCTGGACAAGGCTCGAACGTGTTAGCCAGGTTACACTCCTAGCAAATAGGTATAGATTGCACTGACAAGTTCTTGCATGTCTTCGACAAGCCTGCACTTTCCTTATACATAGAAATGGATGCAATTTATACATCATAAGAAATGGATACAATTTGTGATAAATGAATATGAGTTGTGCTGATCAAAAATGGTGACTAGGCAGCAGCAAGCTGCTGCTTGCTATCATATTAATCATATTTATCATTTATCATATTAATCATCATTGCATATCATATTAATATGATAGTTAAGTTGCGGCTGTGTCAATATTAGTCAGTGGGGTTTTGGCAGATGTTATATGAGAAAAACAAAACATAGGATGTCTCTTTGAGAGAAGCAAAATCCCTAAGCAGAATCAGCCTTGAAATGAAGAAAAGTTGGGAGTCAAAAGTTGGGTTCTATCACTCTTGAGATAATGGAATTGTTAGGGAGTATCAGCTGTGGTTTTATTTATGGGCTGATAAGCTAGCTCCCTTTGAAACACAACAACCTACTGGTATCCCTTAATTGCCCCAAAGCTTGTGAGGTTATATAGAGGGCAGCTGTGAGGAAGACCAGCCTTCATCCCAATCCGACCACCTTATCATCAGAAAACCCCCTAACAAAAAGTGGCCCATGCGCTATGCAGTATGGTGATGAAGATTTTAAGAATCAAGCAGGAGGAGATTTCCAGGGAGCCTTGATGAATACGTATAAGCACACAGTATATAGATGTGATTTACATTAGTTTGCTTTGTATGTGAGGTAGGGCAAGAATAGCCATCCCTGTACCCCAATAGGTTTTGCTTGTGCTTTACATGAACCTTATTGAGAAATAATCATGACTAAAATTTTCTTTTGTATCTCTCTCTCTCTCTCTCTCTCTATATATATATATATATATATCTTCATACCTCATTGCATTAATTTTATATTATTCATTTAATTATGACTGAAATTTTCTTATTTTTTTATATTATTCATTTATATGAATGGATATTAACTGATTAATTAAAATTGTTACTAAACTTAATTGTGTTGCCTGTTAAATTAAACAGAGTTCCCCTCCTAACACAATTCATACATCATAAGAAATTGATATAATTCATACATAAGAAATGGATATAATTCATAATTATGTGCTAAAGCAATATCAAAAAGTAAAACAACCCAGCAATTTACAGCAAAGTGACTTGAACAAAAAAATATAAAGAAATCATTATATTTTCCTTTGTCTCATGTCCGTGTTTTGCTTTAAAGCTCAGTATTCTTGTTTTACACTGATCTCAAGGTGTATCTCCAAAATGACACTAATTACTATGTAACATCTCACATTGGTGTACTTGGTTTAAATTAGGTACGTGAAAATGTAATGTATTCACATGGGCTAGTTGAAAAAGCAGTTTATAGCTTCATTGCTCAGAGTTTCTCAAAATATCAAGAGATTGCTATTCCTGTGCCTTTTCAATTCAGCACATATCCTTTTATATTAGGAGTGCTGGGCTGCTTCTGAAACACTTCCTGAATTGCTGCAAAAAATGGACTCTTATTTTGAGAAATAAAAGTTCTAGCTAATGCCATGTAGGTGTTCTGCTTACCAGTCTGTCATAGTGTCTAAATAAGTGTGTCTCTTGCTTGTGGGTATTTTTATTGAGATGGTTTAGTCAGTGTTTGTATTCTCTGAATTGGATCAAAATCCTGGCTTGTATTTGGTTTCGTTGAATTTGTTACTACTGTCTTCTATGCTTTTGTATTCTTTGTGGCTGTTTCATGCTTCCTTGTATGGAAAGTGTCAGTGCCCCTAAAATGGTTTTGTAGACTTCAAGTGGAAGCTTATGAGCTGGAATTTACTTCCTTGAGTAAAGTATTACAGCATCATGGAAGATCGTCAAACATAATGCATATGTATGATTCCTTTTGTTACCATTATTATTTCTAATTTCTTGAATTTCTAATACCTTATTCTGGGTAATAAATTACATTAAGTAAACCCTTGTTCAGTCCCTATAATCTGGAAGGGGTGAACACTTCGTTTTGGATCTTGAAGACAAAAAAGTGTGTACAACAGGTAGTATGTTCAAAGATGGGATATGACAGTGGAGGATGGTAACACTGAGCTGAGCACTTGAGTGAGGATTGGATTCTCAGTACCTGTGCCAGAGCTAGGCCTCCACTTTTTGGATTTTCTGTCTTGTCATACCTTTTCCTTTCTTTTTGTACTTTGAAACGTGGCTGCTGTCATTTGTTCCTTTCTTATTTCCAGATTCAGTTCAATAGCTGCAGAAAGATTTGATTATGTACAAAGAGTCTGGAGTTTCCTCTTTGGCCTCCCTATTTCTCTCACTTTAATATATTATGTTCTGAAAATTTGATCTCTACTTATCTGATGTCTTTAGTTGCACATCCTCCCCAGTGATGCTAATTGCTTCTAATGCCAGTAATATTCTTGAATGTCCAGTGCTTGTGGATGGAAAAATACAGGAATAATTCAAATATTAATTCTATCTTATAGAAGCAGATTGTTCAGTTAGTTGTAACAAGTAGCCTCTTTGGGGTGATTTCATTCTTGCTAGCTTTGGACAAGTTAAAAATTGAGAAAATGCAGTGATAGTGGTTCAAGTGACTTTAGTATAGTCTTTTCTGTGAAGGTGTTGGTGTGCGTGGGGAGACTTAGCTTAATTACCCATCTGCTTTTGCTGAAGGCTGGGGAAGTGATTTGCATAGTAGGAGAATAAATGAACAAGCTCACCAAGCTTGTGGAATGGCATTTTACTGGCACATAGTTATATAGCCTAGGAGTCAGATGTGCTGTCTTATTATTTTTACCAAAAAGTAACATTTTTCAGATTTATTGTTGGTATGTTTGCATACCAATATGATATTAAACCTACTTTAAGTAAGCAAGAAGAGAGACTTAATCTGAATAAACTGAGTTGTGATTTCTAACAGTGCCAAGGATTTCATCCCTCATCCAAATTTAAAAGGAACTTCTAAGATTCATTAATACATACTTCATCACAAAAATCTGATCTTAGTCTTGAGAGGAGGAGAGTGTTCTCATTTTGGAGTTGGTCATGCACTCCTATTGTTATGTGTGATCACTTCTTCCCTACTCCTCCTGCCCCCAGTATTGGTGTGGCCAAACAGCAGTGCTCAGATTGCACATAACTCAGGACATCCCACATGCAGGTTGTCATCTGCGGATGGATTATACCAGTCAGCTCATTTTCCAGATTATTTTCCTCCCACAGGGGATCACAAAGTGGAAAAGGGGCTCTTACAAGTCCTGATTTCAAGGCTCTGTAGTTACTACAAGGCTGTAAATGGGAATAGTAAGGAAATGGGAGGAATGTAAATCTCTTTCTCTGCTTACAACTAACAGCCCTCCTGGAGGAAAAGAAATGGCACACCAAAAATAAGTTCTGTTTTTCTTTTGCTATCTTTTTCACCCAAGGTCTCTTTTACAGGATCACACAAAAATGATATAGATATGCTGTTTTCTGAAAGTTTTTTAAGTCTTAGTTGAGGGAGCCTCCAAGCCCAGCTGCCTATTCTCTTTTTTACCATCATAAGTTACCCTTTGCCTTGGTTATTTGATTGGCTAAGGCTTAAAGGAGATGACTTACCTCGATTTTTAACAATTTGGAGTTTTTGTTTGTTTCCAGATAACAAATCCCGCTGGACTGTTGACCTGTGGTTATGAATAACCTGTGTTCAAGTGAAACGTGGAATGGAATTTTGCAGTGTCTTCACCACTCTGTCTGTCAGATCTGTTGAATCAATTCAGTTGGCAGACTAGGCTTGCTTTTCTCTTAGAAACAATTCTTTGTAAGTGTTTCAAGGAGTGTTAGGTCTGTTGGTAAACATTAATTCTGTTCTGCTCTGTTGAGGACACTTTGGTTTACACTTTGGTTTCTTTGCTGGCTTGTATCCACTTATCTCATTGGGGAAGTTGATGTTAGATATTCTGTCATCTGCTTAAAAAGCTTTTCTTTGGGAAAACAGGAACAATTAAGTGAGAATGTGTTTGTTCTTTATTACTAATTGTAAAAGAGAGGAGCATATCTCTGGAGTTGGACTAATTTATTAAAACTTATATCTGTGTGAATTATTAATGTTCCTTATATTTTTATTATTTAGGCTCATTTTTCCTACAGATCCCTCCCTGGACCTATATCTAGCTCAAAGTTGCATCTACAACATCCAGAGGTGTTCACTGTTAGCAGCAAAGGGGATGGGAAAGGGATTATGGAGTACATTCATCCAAAGGTCGTAACAGATACCCAAGAAAGCTGGTATATAGTCATTTATCATGTCATGAAGATGATAAAACACTTTCCCTGAGGATATTATCTTTAAATAGAACATTTGAAAGTTCTTTGTAATCAGTTGAGGTAGAAATTGGATACTTAATCCAATTACGCTCCTATTGTAAAAGACTGTGTCTTACTGAAAGGTCTTCATAAAAATGTCTTATAATTCCTAGATTTGTTACTAATTGCCAGTTTAGTTCCTGATACTCACTTTGTAACAAAGGGAATAGAAACCCCAGGAGAGAGAAAGGAACCTTTTCTTACTTGTTGAAGTAAGATCTTTTCTTGCAAAGGAAGTGACCCAGATTCCTCTGGAATAATGTCTTCAGTTCAGTGAAAGATGCTTTTGGTAAATACTTGCATTTTGAAAATTAGGTTTTCAAAATACTTTGTTTCCAAAATGTAAAAGACTTGGGGGCAGGTAGGGAAGCAAAAGCTCTTCAAGGGAAGGAAAGAGTGAAATGGAAGATATATTCAGCCCTGCATGGTTCAAGGGCTGAGTAAATACAGTGGACTTGATGCAGCAAGTCTTACATGGCTGAGGAAAATTGTAAAACACAGCATTAAGATAAATTTATGTTAGGATTGTGCAAAAAACCTTCAGATTGCATTGGAATTTTTACATTACATTTTAAAGTGTGGCTCTGTAATAAAATTGCAAATGGAAGTTCCTGGTCCAAATTTATATGATCCTTGATGGATCAAGAGCCAGCAGGGAGTCTCCTCATTTTCAGGATTGGGAAATGATAGTGGATGGTTACTGTCCACCCCTTTAATTTTTTATTCCTGTTGTGCTACAATGTAAAATTGAGATTCATCTTCTGAATATTAACAAGCCTAAACATAAATAACTGCTCTGGGTTATCTAGAGCTCTGTTCTAATAAGGTGCAAACAACTAGAGTGGTTCTGTTTGTCTTATTTTTCTTGCCTTGTGCAGGACTGGGAAGGTCTGTCATCATTTCAGGAGTACATGAAGTAACTAGACAACCTAGATTACAGCAGGAGCTTTTGCACAGCTGAAGCTGACAGTAATTCTGCATTATTATCTGCACAGGTTTTATTAGAGAATTGCAGCATTGTTGTAAAATGTGAATATTCTCAGTATTGCTCTGTTAAATGGGTAGAGATTAAATTGGATTAAAATGCAGTTAGTAGATGAGCCCTTTGTAAAGGTACTTTTTTGTGCCAGTTGAATTTGTGAGTAATTTTCAAGGGTAGTGAAACAGTGTGGATATGGGGAGCAGATATTTTATTTGCAAAGCTGAGTTTGTACTAAAATAAACTGTGTTTCAGGTGTGGATCCCTCCCTGCAAGCAGAGAACAGAGTTCCAGGCTCTTCCCAAGCCACTGCTGGGATATCAAAACAGCAGAAATCCCGATCCACCAACTCAAGGGACGAGCGCTTCCGATCCGGTAAGGGACAGAGATACAGCTGAGGCATCCTGTGTCTTAAGAGGAAAAGTATACCTGTAAAATGGTACCTGCACCTACACAGAAAGCTGGAAATGCTTTGGAAGAAGGAAAGAGATAATAAATGTCTTTCAAGTATCTTTTTGTTTTGATACACAAGTGGTTTTGTTTGAATACAGCCTGGAGGAAATGCAAAAAGGGAAATAGACTGTAGACGTGTCTTCTGATGTGTTTCTTGTGAACTTTACCATGCTCAACAGTTTTTTCATATTTGCTGAGAAAACAAAATTGGGTTTCCAGTCTGTAGAACAGTTACTTAAAAATTTTGAAGAATACAGTGTGTGAATTTTGAATTTTCTTTGCTTGTTTTTTTTTTGGGTTATTTTGTTAAAGTAAGGTTATATATTTATTGTAGCTTTCTTTCAAATATTTCCTGGTTTAAAGCAAGAGCACAAAAGAGGGAAATGTCACAATGGATATTCTACTTAATTTTAAATGGAAACCGCAGTGACAAACCTGTTTTGTAAAATTGTGTGAGAATACTGATATCCTCATTGCATCCTGTTCCCATTGTTACTTTTCAGGTGGTTGAAGTGCACCATTTCCCTGTGAAATTCCTTGTCACAATAGTGAGGAAAAAACAGGTGTTTGGAAGCTTTTCTCTCCTAAATACTTTCGGACTTCTAGCTGTATGTTTTTCTATTTGTTGTCCAGGGTAATTCCACGTCTTGGGTTTGGGGATAAGAAGTGCAAGTGATGTCATGCACTGCACATCCTTAACAGGGGCTGGTCTTGGTCACCTTTTCTTGCCACTGATTGGGCAGGGTAGTTATTGTATCCAATTTGCCCTGCTGATATGTAAAATCTTGCTCCACAGTTGGAGCGGATGTGTCTTGTACATTCCTTCGGGCTAATTGAATGATGAATGAGACTTAAATAGTCTGTGGACATATACTGGGAAAGATGCCTGTGTTCGGCTACGCAGAGAAGAAACATCTGAATGCCAGGAAATATTGAATAGTGTCGTAATTAGCTAAATGATATGTTTAAAAATATGAAAAGAATATTAAATTATAGAAATATGTTACAGAAAATTATATTATAGAAAATAATTAGAGTAAGATGTGCCATTGTTAAACTAACAAAAATAAAAATCTGCAAGAAGATCACAACTACAGCAGGAAATCCTTGAGAGGTAGTCCTTGGTGGGGACTGCCGTGTCCTTCCTTGGTTTCCTATCACTGCTCCCCAGTTAAATATTTCTGCCTAGAACAAGTTCTTTACTTGGAAATTTGGAAAGTTTACAGCACACATAATTAGATTTCTTTCTCCCATTAGTAATATATGACAAAGCTTAATGTGCTTAGATGGTATCAAAACCAAATAGTGACAGTTTTGTTTGACTTGGTTTAAGTTAAACTTACTTAAGTCTGTGCAAGGAAATGTAGACATGGTCTTCAGATGCCAAAATCTATTTGCCTTTTTCCTCTGTAGTTAAAAAAAAATCCTTCAGCTTTACAGCATTAGTGATATGCTTCTTTATCTTAGAGAAGAGATATTGTTGCCTTTTTTAACTTCCCTATGTGCTGACACATCTTGACTGTTGTGGGGGATAACCAGTGTCAGCCTCCTTCCCTCAATCTTATGCCTTACTTATTCTTTAGATTATTATAGGGAGGGTATGTTGTTTCCTTTTTCTTTCCTTCTAATCTTTATTTCTTTCAAATATCATCAGTTTTATGTCTTTTTCAAGAGTTGATGAGGGGATAATGCAGCTTTTCCCAGAACAGGATCTCTTTCTGGAGCAGTTATAGATACTTTAGAACCATCAACATAAATTACTTAAAATAAGCAGAGAAGTGAAACTAATTGTCTTATACAATTAATTTGTCATTTACTCTCTGTAAGCACTTTTTTAATAGTTTCACAGAAAAATTGTGTATTTAAATCAAATGCATGTTTTTATAATCTTCAGATACTTGTCTTCAAACAGAAAATATTATTAAAAAATTCCAACAGTAAATACTATTGATAAATACAAGTCTGCTGTCCAGGCTTCAGCTGGAATAGTGTAAATTTTCTTCTTAATAGCTGGTATAGTACTGTGTTTTGGATTTATAATGAGAATAATGGTTATATTTTATTATTCTTCTTCTAAGTCTATTTCTATTATTTTATTATGATCATCATTATTATTACATTTTAATTTACTTCAGATATTATTGTTCAAATCTCAACCCTTTTATTTTACCTTTTTCCAGGTCCTCTCCCCTTCCCAGCTAGGTAGTGCTTATTGCTTTACCTGTTGGTATTTTGAAATCCATGAGCAGCAGGGACACTGGTCCTATAAATGTCATTTTTTTCTTTGACCAACTGTAGAAATTCTTCCTTCTGTGCCTAAGGCAGCAACAAGAATCAGAGGCTGATAAATAAGCAGAGGCTACAAATGGGAAAGAAAAATGTTCTTCTAGTAGCTGGACTGTTTAGGAGCTGTAAGAGTTTAAGTGATTCATAGTCCGCAAACAATTTTAGTTTTCCTCCCTTCTCCTTTTTTAAAGACACATGGAAAGAAAGAAAATGAGAATAGGTACAAAGAATGTGAGAGAAGATTGTGGTTTACCATAGCAAAAGGAGAAAATGTTTATTTTAAATATGTTATTAATTTTTGATGATTGCTTGTAGCTTAATAAAGTGCAGAAGCTTTTAAATACTTCTCCAAGACTTTATTCTGCTTTTGGATGGCAGCATATTTTTTTTCCTCACTTTGGTGCATGTATTCTTTGTGTTAATGAAATGTTGGGCTTGGTGTTCATCACTTCCAGTGATACTGTTGAGCATTTGTAATCCCTGTTCTCAAAAATGTGACACATTTGGTCTGATTATGACTGTTTAATTCCCTGAAGAAAACTGAACTCCACAGTTCTTACATGATGAATCACTTTCACACTGAATTTTGAAGAATTTAAATAACAGACAGTGGTAGAGAGCTTCTTTTTGCAATTCCATCATCCAGTTAAAATTTAATTTATACTAACTAATGAATTTTTTGTACCCTAAGCATTCTGCTTCTTTAAAATAATTCCATTCCTTTTACTTCTTTCATTGAAATTAATTTCATAATGTAGAAAAGCTCTTAAAGGAAAAGTGGGATAAGAACAAAGTGTTCCAGGAAAGTGAAAGCAATTACTTCATTGATTTGGATGAGAGGATGTTCCTACTCAGCTGATGTCCAAGGACAAGATACTATAAGAAAGATTTCAAGCCAGGAATAGATCTTAATGTGTATAGAGGGGAAAAATGAGTTAAATCAGCGCTGCAAAAATAAAACATGGAACAGAATAAAAATTCATCTTGACCGTCTCCTGGTTTTCATTTTTATCAGTTTATCTAGTCTGTTCCAGGTTTTGGGCTTGGAATTAGGACCTAGAGGATGTAGTGGTGGTGATTTTGCCCTGTGGAAATGGAATAAAAAGTAGTTCTTATGCTTGCTCACACAGTCTGTGTGATGTTATGACCTGTCCTGGTCTGCTTTGTTAAAAAACACCAGCACACCCTTGCCTCCAACTAGGCCTTTCCATTCCCAAAATGCTCAACTGTCTTAAGAATGCTTTCATTTTTTTATCTGCCACATTATTTAATGACTTAATGTATTTATATGCAGACTACAAATATTGTGTGTTATATTTTGGTCTTTGGAAGACCTTTCCTGGAGAAGAACAATTTATGTTCTCCTGCTTCCTATGAGATGTTAATGTAACAAACATGTGTTTTAAATTCTAAATTATAGGTGTGGTGGAAGTGACTGTATATCACAGTTACTGTCTCTTTCAAGAAACATTTCAGCTTGGTTTTGACTGGAAGTTCTGACAAGGAAATGTGTCCTGTAGAATGGCCACTTTGACCCTACTTTTAAGGCTGTAAAAACAGCCTTTAATTGATGTGGACTCCTGCTTACACTTTCTGGAATTTGGAAATATAGAAGGTTAGCTTCTGGGTATCTATGGGAATAAACTTCGTTGGTGGACAATTACAGTTAAAACTAAAGGATCAGGAGAAACCAAGACTTGTGACAAAAAAGCCTAGATGATGGAATGGAGAAGGAGTAAGACAGATATAAGAAAAGAGGAATTTTTAATTTATAAAACATCTATTATTAAGTCCTTGGTGTAAAGGATAGCAGAAAAAATCTGACAGGTGGCCCAGGACAAAAAAAAATATATATATATATATATTGAATATTTTTCTCTCACAACAACATCATCTTTAACCTCCCATAAACAAACCTCCCTGCACAAAAAGTTCTTGAGTTCTTAGTACATTCCTCAGTCTTGTAGGAACACACAGGTGGGATAGTATATTTGCATGTATACATATTTTAAATATTGCTCTGAACAGATTATCTGCAGGGAGCTGCAAACTGAAAAGTGATGTTATTGCTGTGAAGAACTGGTTGGTGTGTGGGACAATTTGCTCAGGGATTCTTGTGATTTTGTGGAATACATTTGGCCAGACTGGAGGGCATGTTCCTTAGGGGAAGGGCCTTGTGCTGAGCATGACCAAAGGAGTTTCAGGACTAGTTTAAACAAAGCAAACAACAAAAACAAACCAAAACAAACAAAAAAATACTATAAAATACAGCATTTTACCTGTGATCATCACCGAGGTAAATCCCTGTAGGTACAAGGATAGAGTAATTGTATATTTAAGTTGTGTAAGTATATCTGTCATACACACATACCTACAAATAATTTCATACCTTCAAATGAAGGTATTAATTTTGTATGAAGGTATTCAAATTTGTCTACCTGTTACATATTTACATCTTAGCAAAAGAATAGATGGTTACTTACTGAAAAAGAAGTATTTTCTTTCAAATTAAGTAGTTAAATTCTGAAAACCTTGTACAGCAGTTTCCTTGTAGAAGAAATGTAGTTAGCCCAAGGCATAATCATATATTCACTTCTGGACTATGACCTGGTTGGTGTTCTGTCTACTGACAGGGGTTGCCACAATAGCAGCAATAGCAAATCCTTTTTTGTGCCCTCTGTCATTAGTCTTGCTGTTACCGTTCATTTTCATATCTCATTCCTTTTTTCAGTAATTTTTTTGTATCTCAGCCCACGATCTTTGCCTTTTGCGTCTCCAAGTAATTCTCCTCTCCATCCATCCTACCACAGAGAGGAGGGAGAGGGGGAAGCAAGTGAGCAGTGCCTTGTCTTGAAGTGTTTTAGAGGGAAGACTAGATTGGAGCATGCCATTCCTAAAACTGCAACAAACCATTGTAACTATGTTTAAGTGTATGCATGTTGTATGGTGCTTTTCATGAGTTTTGAGTCTTAGGTGGTAAGTCAAAGTATATTTTTGGTCTGTCTAATTCCTCCTCAACATCTGTTCCCTTCTCATGAATTTTCTTCCTGCATAAGTTTTAGCTTTTGACACCATTGGAATGTAGATGTCAAAGAGAAAAAGCAGCTGAAAAATCACTGGAATACATTACATTTTATCTGCAGTGAGGTCCTGATTGAAAACTGAATTCCTCTTTAATCTCAATTAGAAAAATTAAAATATAGCACTTGAGCCTCTTAGGGTAATTTTTGCTTTCAGGAAAGTTTAAGCTCTGTGTGTCTTTTACCATATTCTTCATATAGAATCATAGAATTTTGTTGGAGTCAGAAAATACCTCTAAGATCATTAGTCTCTTTTTTCTGTTTTTTATTACTTGCAGGTATGTATATACTTGCACTTCTTTTCTCTTCCTGGATTTTGAGGATGAAGAGTCAAATGGTGTTGCAAATTTACAGAATTTGCATTGAAACTCCTCTCCCCCTCCCCCCGCCCCCCGAATTAAAATAACTGATAGTACAAAACTAACATACTGGGTACTCTGTAACTGCAGTCTTTATTTCAGGGAGGTTTCTGAAATGTTACTCACAGAGTGTTGTCAGGATGATTTCATGAGGAAAATGTATCAACTTGCTCCTGCTTATATTCTCTCTTAGCTTTGGAAGCCATTGCTTCTGCACTGGATTGGAGCTGGAGGCAGTGGTGATTAACTGAAGTTCTAACCTTTTTGATTGTTTGTTTTCTATATAGATGTCCATACTGAAGCAGTACAAGCAGCACTTGCGAAATATAAAGAGAGGAAGATGCCCATGCCCTCAAAAAGACGCTCTGTTCTGGTGCACTCTTCAGTAGAGACATACACCCCTCCAGGTACATGTTTAGTATTGGAGAATTAACAGGCCTTCCCAGAGAAGCTGTGGCTATGCCATCCCAGAAAATGTCCAAAGCCAGTTTCAACAGGGCAGCCTGGGGTAGCAGAAAGTCCCTGCCCTAAGTTGTTAGTAGGTTGCACTAAAATTTTATATCATGGCTGTATTTCCCATTAATCAGGTCTTGGTTGCATTTATGCTGTGATGTTTTTCCTCATAGTTTTTAGTGTCTCATCTGGAGATAGTGTAGCTGCTGAAAGTCTACATGAAAGCAGTCATGAAAGCAGATACCCTTTATGCATTATGTTCTCTTACATCATATCTCTCTCAGATGCGATAATCTAGGCAAGCATGTCAGAGCTGAAAATGCTTCATTTCACATTGCAGAAGATTCTTGTTTTAAAAGTTGAAGAAAATACCAGAGCATTAAGTTGCTGCATTAGTTGCAGACCACTCACCAGATGATTTCAACTATTCAGTGGTGAGCAGATTGAAACAGTCAGAAAAACATATGCTATTATTGTTCAGATTGGTTATGGCAGAAATGCCTTCTTTAATTTTTACAGGGAAAAGGTAATCTTCTGCTGTCCCACAATGAATTTTCTGGAGTTTAAAAAACTCATACAACATACTGTACTAGGAAGCCAAGTAGTTTGAGGCCAGTGTCTTGTATACAAAGAAGAGGGATTTCTTAAGATATTTATTTTGAGAATGTGCATGTGTCTTTTGTAATGTGGCCCATGAGCAGAAGCACATTGACTTCTGTTGCACTTCTCCTTCATTTCTAGTTCTTAACCCCCTTCTGTAAAATAAGAGTTCAGGTATGCTGCCCTCCTGCTTTCTGAGCTGTATTTCTTCTTTCCGTTCTTCCTATTTAAAGAGAATTCCACTTTAATTTGCTAGTCACACACTTAAGTATATTATTTTTGTGGGTTCTCCAATCATTTCATTAGTTAATAAATAATAATCCTCTGTGTTCTTATATATGGTCTTTCTTGACCCTTCATGTTTTTGCCTAGAAGGTATGCTAAGTATTTTTATTAAAGTATCTTTTTTTTCTGAGCAACTTAAAAAGAAGCTGAGATGCTATGGAGAGAATGCTAGGTTGTGTGATAAAAGCTGCCCTGCTCCCCTGCAGAGGTGTGTGGGGCATGGTATTTGGAGCAGCCCAAATAATGCCCTGTCCCGGGAGCCACCATCCTGTCCTAGAGAGGTGAGGGACACGGTATGCAGGGCAAGTGTATTTCAAGACTGCATAAGTCGTGTTGTGTGATGTTAAGGTGAGGCCTGGCAGACAGGCAAAGGGGTAGACTTAGGGAGGAACAACTATGGGGAAAACACAAAAGTGGGATAAGAGGATCAAAAGTGCACATGCCTGACCTGAGCCTGCACTCTATGCTGTACATGTGTAGAGAGTAAGATGAGGCCATGGGATATTAATGTTTTTTTGTGTGTTTGTGCTGCTGGAATGTCATCTAACGTGCCTGTGCAGGTGGTCAGCAAAGAAGCCAAGTGTGCTCACATTGGGATTGAGCAGGGTGCAGTAGAACCTTAAATAATAGGAGCTGAAAGCTGGTGATGTGGGGGGACCACAGGGACATGGTCATGGCCACAAGCCTGCTGGAGTTCATAAACTATGTGGACAACACTCCAGGGCATGTGGTGTCATTCTTGGGGTGCTCCTGTGCAGGGCCTGGATTTGGACTCGGTATTCCTCATGAATCCCTTCCAACTCAGGGTATTCTATGAAGAGTTAAGTGCCTCTTTCCAAGAGAAGATGTTATGATGTCCCCTTATCTCTAAAAGAGAATGGGCCACTGGATGAGTTTTGTATCATGGGGAACCAGGACATTCAGAAAAATTCTAGGTATTTTCTTCAGCTATATAAAATCATGAAAATAATTGTCTTTTTATGGCCTACCTTTATTTGCAAAGTTAGTTCAGCAAGAAGGATCCAAAGTTGCAAAAACCCAAGAAGTGCTGAGCATCAAGTCCTGAGCCATTCACCCACTGCCTTAAGTCCTTGTATTGGCGGGGGTAAATGCAATTTAAACATGTTTTGGTGTTAGTGACTGAAACTTTGTTACAAACAGCTACCATCAGGTACCCGGAAGGAAGTATCAGATTCAAGTTCTTTACGCTGAGGGTTATGAGGCACTGGCCCAGAGAAGCTGCCCTATCCCTAGAAGTGTCCAAGGGCAGGTTGGACGGAGCTTGGAGCAATCTGAGATAGTAGGGAGTGTCCTTGTCTATGGCAGGGGGTGGAATGAGATGAACTTTAGGGTCCCTTCCCACTGAAATCATTCTGTGTATCCATGGTTCTCAGCACAGTGCTAAATTGAAATCCATCTCCTGGCTAGCAGTAAAGGAACTACATCCTTCCAAAAAAGGTAGCATACTTTTGGCTTTGTCCTATTGAGTCTGATTCTTCCCACACCGATTTCCTGTGATCAGAGCTGGAGCTGAGCCTTTGTGCAAGTCTGGCTCAAAGAGGGGTGATTTCTGTGACTATCTTGGGTAAGCTCCCAGCCAGGAAGAGCTGGAAGCCAAGTACACAGTATTCTGTCACTGTTCTGTCACCACACACCGGGATCCCTGGATTAACCCCTGCCACTGCCACAGGGCTACTGCTGGGCTGACCTTCATGGTGTATTTATGTTTTGATATTAGAATGCTTTTACTATGGATCCTCCATTTTTGTACACAGACTTTATTTGTCTTGAGTCAGGGTAAGGAGATATTGTCAGAGTGTGTATTCTGTGAGAAACCTGCTTTTTCTGTAGTTTTATTTCTTCCTCTCAAGTGATTATAAATTGCAGATGTGGTAGTATTTTTTGTTTTGTTTTTTTCTATCCCTGCCTATTCATAATCCTATCTTGTTCCATATTGGGATTATTTATTTTTGCTTTCTGCCTAAAGAAAGAGAAAGTTGCAAGCAATATGGGACAGGTTTGACTTCTCTCCAGGAGTAAACAGAGTCATCTGCAAAAAACTGCAAATGTGGCAGCAGACTGGAAGATCACATGAGACATGGACCCAGAAATGGGGATGCGCCACAGCTGAATCTTCTCAGAGACATATTGTTTGGGTATTTTCATTCAAAATTGTCATCTTTGATGGAGGAAGTCAAATAATGAGATATCTACAGTTTTAACTTTGATGCCATCAAGATTATGGGGTTCTTATGAAATGGGGTTTTGTTTTTTGTGATTTTTAGACTTAAAAGGGAAATTATTCTGAAGCTTTTGTAAATGTACATATTCTTGAACATCAGAAAATTAAAGAGCTGGTAGCTGAAATACGTTGCCTAAGATGAGGAGTAGTTTTTTTTAAGTTGCTTCAAGAAATTTATATGGAACTGTATCTAGCTGAACAATTGCATCTAGATGAACAGTTATGTGTCCAGATGATTAAGAAAATATCCAAAATTAAGGTTGAGGAATTCCTGATATAACACACCCCAGATAGTAACATACACCCTACCCTGTATAAAGTATGTAAAAGATTAAGTCATTAAAATTCAGCAATTTCTTTATGAGGGCAGGATTTTTTTCTGTAATAAGACTTTCTGTTTTTCACTCAAAATCAAAAGGGATGTATTTTCTTGATATTTAACATGACCTTTTTCTTTTTGGATAATAAATAAAGAAAGATTGCATGCCAAAGGGAAACATCTGGAAAGTTGTAAGTAACTAGATGGAAATTAAATTAGGAGAACTTTGTCAGACTTCTAAAAACAACAAATATAAATCTAGATGGAAAAGATGCTTTGCTAAGCATTTCAGTGTATTACTCATTAATATCAGTTTACATGGTTAAAATACATGCTTTGTAATTACTCTTTCATTGAACTTCAGAGCACCATCGTTTTTTTAGGAATTTGTTCTCAAAACTATTTGTCAGAAGAATCGAAAAGTGAAGAATTCCCTTCCCTTCAAAAAGAGTAAGAAAGGAAATCTGCAACAACAAAAGAAGGGTTTTATTCAGGTGCAATGAGATAAAATTTACCTGTTCAGAACAGAAACAATTTTTCAGTGGAATAGGGACCGGAAGGGATGCTCACTGATCCTCTACTGTAGGTAGCCTTTTTTAACTCTCATGTAATTTTAAATGTTGGAGGTAACTGAAACTTTGTTCCAAGTGTATTCTGGCCCTAATGAGTAGAAGTTGGTGTCTTAACCCAAAAAACGGCAACAAGAGGGATTTGTGTGTCTGAATATCCCATAATTTTAGTATGCACTCCTCGCGTGTAGCAGGTGAGAGTGCTATGCAGAGCACATTGAGCACAGTCAAATGCCGTGTTCCTGGTGCTGGGTCATTCCCATTCCCACATTACAGGCCTCTCATCATTATTTTGACCACAGACACATCGTCAGCATCAGAAGATGAGGGCTCATTGCGGCGGCAAGGGCGGATCAGCTCCACTCCGTTCCAGAGCCATTCCAACGTAGAGCCCTGGCTTAACCGGGTTATTCAGGGCTCCTCCACCTCATCCTCTGCATCCTCCACCTCATCTCATCCTGGAGGGAAACCTGCTGCTGCTTCCAATATCGCTCCTGCCACCACTGCTGCCACTGTGCTTGCAGATCTCATGGCACACACGCAGATAGGTCAGTAAACATGCTGGTGTGGTTGGAATGAAATCAGATTACAAATCCCAAAGCAGGGCTAAACTCAAAGGTCTTCACCAAGAGATACCTGTGAATAGCCCTAAAATGTGCAATTCACGGACCAGGTAGGTATAATGTATATGTATTAACCCAAGCCAGTTGCTCGTGAGATCTGAACATGCATTCTTCTTGGTAAAATGCTTGCTTTACCGAGAAACTAAGGTTCAGTTTTAGTGGATTTCAAAGCAGAATTTCAAAGGAGTCCTGGTTTTAGTGCATGCTTTCCGATCTGCATATATTTATCCTAAACACTGCCAGATTGTGTATTTCAGACATGATTCAGTTTGTAAGCACCCAAAAGACAGAAAACCACACAGAATTTTTGGACAACTTATGAAATCATAGATACTAATCATTAGGGAAATTTTTTGCTGTTTCTACACAACCTTTAAGGAAACCTAATTTTTCATATTCCCATTTGCAAGCTTATTAATAATGAGAAATTTGCAATTTTGTTTGTCCTTGGTGGATGTGAGAAAGAGGTAATCTGTCATCACTTCACTTTGAGCCATTCTGGATTTCATATTATGAGTTAATAGAAATCATGTTTAACTCCTTAAAATTACAAAGTCAATTATGGCTAACCTTTTAAGCTTAACTTAAAAGGGACTGATTAAATTCTTAAAATAGCTGTAAAAACTTGCAAGATACACAGAATGTAGCATAGCATCTTATGTCTCATGCCTCAGGCCAGATAGAGCTGTGTATCAGGACTGTTTAATCAACAACTTTGTATGCAAAATCAAGGCCTTATTAAAGAGTTCAGAATCCAGCAAAGCAGCTGAATGTTGGGCTGTATACAGGTTTAAAATTTCATTAATGGGAAATAATTATAGTATCTAGAAGGAAGGAAGTTCAGGGATTATTATGAGCTGATCTATTAAAAAAATTATAAAGATAAAATTTCCAGTGCCTTAGACAAAAAAAAAAAAANTCACATAAGAATTGTCTTCCTCATTTCTGCAATGCTTGCCACGTTCTCTCAGTTTTCATTCTTAGCATGCATGCATGGCCAATATCAGTTCAGTTGGGACATTTTTCCTGTCTGCTTGTACTTTTCCTAACTCACAAGAATATGAAAACTTACTCAGTTCTTACACTGCAAACTTTGAGGATTCTTGATGAATACTCACTTTCTAAAAGGGGCTTTGATTTGTCCTAGTGAAAAAGAATTTATTTGTTTTTCTGGATAGTGTGCTGATATAGCAATCTGAAAGGCATCTTACATATCTTAACTGCCATGCCCTATTGAAATATTCTGTGTTTTGGTTATGTACTGAATAGCTATTCACAGTTTTGAGATGTTGGAGAATTTAAATTTAGCAGCTTGTTTGCTTACAGCTCAATTTCTCCAGCATGCATTTTTAGTGGTGAGGTTGAACTATGTTTCCAGGTAGTAAACTGTAGTGTTGGAAGTGCAAGATTACAGTATTTATTGAAGTGAGATAGGAATGTGCATTATTTTTAAGATGATTGTCTTTCACTTAATAGCAGCAAGGACAACTGTTCGTATTGGGTTGTTTGTTTTTTTCTTTTGCGTAACTTTTTTTTATTTAAATGAATAAGCTGGCAATATATCTTGTTTTTTTCAAGATCACCATATCAACTTTGGAGTATTTATCACCTTAGCTCTTAGGGCAGCTGGAAATACAGATCATCATGGCTTTTAATTATGTCATATTCCATTTGTTCTTTGGTCACAGCTCTCTTGCATTTGTCTCTGTCTTGTCATCAGTAATGGAAAGGTTCTTCAGTGTGAATCCAATTAATCTTCCTGAAGTCACAAGTCTCCTCACAGTTTTGTTTTTTTTTAACTCCTCACCACTTCTCTTACTCTGCTCTATTACTGGTATTTCTGGATGATACAAATTAATAGCGTGGGGTCTCACAGACATTTATTAATAAAATGCTCAATTGATTAATTAAACTAATGTGGTTTTTATTTGAGTATAAATCCTGAAAATTGAACCTATTCTTTCTCCATACATTTTGAGACATTGCTATTCTCTGCAGGGTTTGTCAGGTGGGAAGTGGGAACCAGGTGCACTTGTCTCTGTGGCCAAGGTGTATGCTGCAGGAAGCCTATGGTTTGGGACTTTGGGAAAGCCAAGGTGGAAAGTAAAACCTACCAAAAGGCAACTTCAAAAATATATAGAACAGAGTGAGAGCATATATATGAGGCACGTGTATACATGTGCTCTGTATGGGTCCTGTGCAATGGTTATACAGGTCAGCTTTACACCACTGTCATCTTTGTGGTTACTGATTCCAGGGCATTTTCCTGAGAGATGAAGTAACACTTCCTCCTTCATGTACCTCACCCACATGAGAGGTACATTTAGTCTCTGCAATGTAAACTTTGGCATTGCATTGAGGTCCATTGGAAAGGATGGGAATGGATTTAAATTTTTCTCCTGGTGATCCCTCTAAAACCATTAGAGCTAGACTTGGGGCTTGTGTATCAGTTCTGGAAATGTGGGACCAGTGCAGTAAGCGCTTGGTATCTTGGGGCTGATCACTGCCTCAGAGTGGGGGATAATGTATGTATTTCACAGCACTGCCCAGATCTCCCCTCTGCCTGGATTTTTTCTGGCAGGATTGGTGACATGCTGAGATCTACTGAGGGCTGTGTCTATAGAGGCAGCTCCAGCCCTGGGCAGCAGGGTTTTCTCCAACTCTTCTCTGCTGCATTTCTATTTTCTACTCATCAGGATTCTGAATATTTCAGTTCTCCTATTCTTGTTGTCCATTGTTCAAACACTTCTCAAAAATACTGCCATTTCCTAACTCATTCCATTCAAAACCATTCTATAATCTCAATTATAGTTGGTTACAGTTTTGGAATGATGGTAGCAACCTCTTACAGGTGCACCTAGTGATAGGACAGTGAGGAATGGTTTTAAAAAGAGGCTCAGATTAGGAAGAAATTCTTCGCTGTGAGAGTGGTGAGGCTCTGGCTGGCATAGGTTGCTCAGAGCAGCTCTGGCTGCCCCATCCCTGGAAATGTTCAGGGCCAAGTTGGATGGGGCTTGAAGCAACCTGGTCTGGTGGAAGGTGTCCTTGTCCATGGCAAGAGGTGGGAATAAGATGAACTTTGAGGTCCTTCCAGCCCAAACCATTCTGTGATTTTGTGACATTCTCTAAGAATTGCTCTACAACCAGGAAATGGAGTGCAGCTCCAAGCAAAGCAAGCTTGTGCATCTGGGTTGTAAGGAGGTTCTCAAGCCCTTGTGAGGATTTGTGAAATACCCTCATGTAAGAAGCAATTTTGATTATCTTGATTCTTAAGATGCCTGATGAGCTACTATATCTGTCTTGCATTTCTGCAGAGAACCACTCTGCTCCCCCTGATGTGACCACTGGCCTGGTAGAGTATCTGCACCATGAGCACCCGCAGGTCGCATCCGTGCGAGGAGTGCCCAGAGGCTACAGCAGAAGCATTCTGGAAACTGCAGATGGTGATTGCATTATAGACCTCCTACTTTTCCATCTGTGTCCCCTTGTGTGTGTATATATATATATATATATATATATATATATATATTCATATGCATATAATTTTATATTGCCTCAGAGCTTTACATTTTGATAAATATAAAAACAGGTTTACATTTAATTTGACATACGCAAATGAAAATCAGCATTTAACATGTTTTGTGTTGTGATTATTTTTACAAGCCCTGTAAAATATTGAAAGATTCACTCAATTTTTTCAAGCGTTCTGATACTTCAGAGCGTTCAGGATGGTATGACTATTAAGGTGTAGTAAATACCTAGATTCCTGGAGAAAAGTACATTCTTCATGTTTCAGTTGAAATCTCATTAAGGGGTCAGTGGTTTGGAAAGCTGAAATAAAGTGTGAGAAGGTGTCTGCATCAGCCAGGTAGCCAGGGAACAGCATTGTTTGAAAGCAAATAAATCCATGGTGGAAATGTTTATTGATTAAAACCATTTTCTTCCAAACAAGGTACTCATCCTGAATGACTTTTCCACCTGAAAGTTGTTTGTTTTGGTGTATTTTGGTTAATATATGATAAATAATAAATCTTTTCCATTTGGCAGGTGTCCCAGTGAGTAGCAGAGTGTCCTCTAAAATCCAGCAACTGCTAAATACTTTGAAAAGACCAAAACGCCCACCTTTGAAGGAGTTTTTTGTGGATGATTTTGAAGAACTGCTGGAAGGTTAATTTTCTTTCAGACATATTTTTACTCCTTGTAAAAGTATAAGTGGTTCATGGCAGAACTGATGCTTAGCAAATGTTGGTTTCTTTTTCTCTTTTCAATAGAAAACTAGTCATGGTAAAATAATACAGTGGAGCAAGAAAGGTCATATGTTATCACAAGTAGAAGATAATCTTTAACTCAACCCTCCTACTCAGTGTGACATTTCTGAGCAGCTACCACTAGAGTTCCCTACTATTGGTTTGATACTTGTAAGATACAATGTTTTTGGAATTCTAGTCTTTTGCTGAAGTTTCTCCAGATGAACTTCCATTAAGGTGTATGTCATTGTGAAAGGCATCACTTGGAACCAATAATTTTGCTTGTTGTCTGCATTGAGTGTTTGCTAACTTCAACCAGGACTTTGCTAACTAAGATCAAGATACTTCACTTTCTGGAGCAGCTTGGAGCAGGATTTCAGCAGAAAGCCTTGCTTTAAAAATACATTGTTAGACAGGCATAGTGTCATTTTTCATCACCTGTTGAGAATTCAGTGCAGCAAAACTCAGTTTTCAGATGTCACTGAAGCAGTTGTTTCTGATAACCCTTCTTGACTTGGTGGCGTCTTACATTTAAATAGATGTGGAGAACAAGCAGCAGAAAACAGCAGCTTTCCAAAGTAGAGACAAGTGGGCTAGAGATTCAAATTCTGGTCTTTCAATAATGTGGAATCAGAACTCTGAAGTGATGGTCATTGTTTTTTGGAAAGCCAACAGACAATTAGCATATCATCATCATAAAGCAGAGAAGTAGTGATAGCTGTGAGGAAGAGGTCAATAGTTCATAGACTAGTCTGTGAAGTGTAACTTTCACATTTTGTAGAGATTGACATTTCCCTTTTACTGTGCTCTGGTTTTAGTGCAACAGCCTGACCCAAGTCAGCCAAAGCCTGAAGGAAATCAAGTGATTGTACTTAAAGGGGAACCCCTTGGTGTTGTGACCAATTGGCCCCCCTCACTGCTGGCTGCCCTGCAGCATTGGGGAACTACCCAGTCCAAAGCCCCTTGTCTGACAGCATTGGATACCACTGGGAAAGCAATTTATACCCTGACCTATGGTATGTGTTGGAGCCAGCTATGACAAGGAATTAGGTGTTCATCATGAAACAACTGTTTACCTTACTTCAGAGGGACTGCCTGTGCTTGTAACACATGGTTAGAGATTGCTGTAGGAATTTAAATTACTAGTTCATTGTATATGAAAAATGATTTTTAAGAGAAAATGTTTATTGTAAAACATACTGATTCTTTCCAAGTAGCTATTTATAAATCTCATAGAATTGTGGGAGTTTTTCATAAAACAACACTAAAAATAGCGCAGTGTAATCTGGGAGGTAGAAACACATGACTGATAATGCACTCTTCAGATTCTCAGAGGAGACGTTCCATTTTAACATCTGTAAGGCTGCACAGCCTTATAGAGAAGACTCATATCTCAGGAGTATAATCAGGATGTCAGTGGCGAGAAGTGAGATTTGCCTGTATTGATGAACTAGAAGTATTACAGTAAATTTCATTTTTGGGGAAAATAACTGTCTTTAAAGATAGCTCACTGCAGCATTTAATTGTATAGCATGTTATATTGTTTGCATTCTAAGAGGTGAAGGATGCAGAAAATATAGCTGAGCAGTTGCAGTAATTTAATTACTCTGCAGTGGAGCTTTGAGTGTTGTTTAGAATATCATGTTTAGGTTTACATTTAAAATTAAAAACAAAAAAAAGGTAAACCAAAAAGAAGCCAAGTTCTAAATTGTACTTGGACTTGGCCATCTGTTTTGATACAGTCATGCTTAATGCATGTGTGAGGGACTGAGATTTGCCAATTAAGTGTTAAAATTTTAGTTTCTACTTCTTAATTTCTTCTTTCATTTTTTAGGCAAGTTGTGGAGTCGAAGCTTGAAGTTAGCCTATACCCTGCTAAATAAGCTAACCACTAAGAATGAGCCCTTGCTGAAGCCTGGAAACCGGGTAGGCTTCTGTTGAAAGTGGTCCCCTATGGATGAAATAGTGAGGAACAGCTTTAGCTGAAGAAAGCCTTGTAATAAAATACTGAAATAATATATTGTGAAATAATCATTACTGTGACTTATAATAATACATTGTCTCAATACTTAGTATTTCTCTGCCTGGTTATCTATGAACCTGAATATTGTTGTGAAAATTTTGTTCCACAAATTAAAAAGCAGCCCCCCTCTCTGCCAAATGACAAAAAAAAAAAAAAAATCTTATTTTACTGTATTTTTGTAGGTAGCTCTCGTATTTCCTAATAGTGATCCAGTTATGTTTATGGTGGCATTTTATGGATGTCTCCTGGCAGAACTTATTCCTGTCCCAATAGAAGTTCCACTGTCAAGAAAGGTAGGCAGATATATTCATAATTTTTATGGTTTGATAAATAAATGAAGTGTATGTCTAAATCCTACAGTCCTTACGTGGGGTCCTTCAGAGTCTGGTCTTCAGAAAGCATCAGGTGGACTGTTCAGTGTACATTCTGTGCTTGGAATTATATTCAATATTTAGTTAAAGAAAGGGGGAAATTAATATTGAGCTAATAATTTAAGTATTTTAGGGTATATAGAAATTATTTTAATTCATTATTTTAGAAAATAAGTGCAGAAGTATTTCTCTGAGTATGTGAGAGAAAGGTTGTCTTTTCAGCTCTCATGTTCTCAAGCTCTCCTCAGGCAGAGACACCATCGTTACTGGAAATACAGGTAATCTCCTACACACCTGGAGATTGTTAGAGAAGAGCTAAAAAGCTACTGGCTCTGCTCCTCAGTGTGTCAGGACTCAGAAAGAGCACCAAACCAGTTTTTGTTTTAGCAGAATTTATAAACATCACTATTGGGTTGAGGAGAGATGTACAGCCATTGCTTCTGGCACTGCTTTCCTTACTAGATCTACTGCAAGTCTTAGTTGGCACTAAGTGAAACTAAATGTTCTCAGTCATTTAAAGGTCCTATGGGATAGACTTGTTTTTTCCTGTGATATAAATTGACATAATGTTTTCTAAACATGAAGAAGTTACAACAAACTGGTCAAAAGCATCGTTATTTGTAATTTTGCTATTTCTTTGTTTCTCTACAGGATGCTGGCAGTCAGCAGATTGGGTTTCTTTTGGGCAGCTGTGGAGTCACATTAGCTTTGACCACTGATGCCTGTCAGAAAGGTCTCCCAAAAGCTCAGACTGGCGAGGTGGTGACGTTCAAAGGTGTGGGTTTATTTTTTATGGGATAAAAAGCAGGTATATTCATTGTTGCTGTCAAACTTCAGCTTTTGGGTTTGCTTACATATGATTCTTACACATAAAGAGCTGCCTTGTAAAGATTTTCGTGGCAGTGCTTTGTGCTGTTTTTTCCTCTCCGCCAGGGGATTTTGCCTTTGCTTGCCTCCTGTCACTATTCCTGAATACTGGGAAAAAACCTCTGATTTTTGGAACTGTGGTGACAGTAGCTTTTATTTTTCTTTGAAGGCTGGCCTCGTCTTATTTGGTTTGTGATTGATGGGAAGCATCTGGCAAAACCAGCTAAGGACTGGCATCCACAGGTCCGGGATGCCAGCACCGAGATTGCTTATATTGAGGTGATCCAGTGTAATGTGATAACGTCTGTGGTTGCTCTGTCATAGTTTATGGGTTGTTTTCTTCTTTAAACTCTCAATGCAATAAAAGAGATGGCTAATAATATTTTAAACTGTGAAACAAGAATGTTTCCATCAGGGTGCCAGGCAGACTGTCAGTTGAGTGCAATCAGGTTGAAGATTTGGGATAATCAGCATTTTGGGATTCCCCAGGATAATTTAACTGGACTAGACTAATAGATTTTTTTACCATATTAGTGTATTCTCTGGACATAAATATATTTTTATGCTAGCTTTTTGAATTTAAAAAAGCTAGCGTAAAAACTATTTGTAATATTTTTTCAATTCACTACTGTAATTTTTCTTGTTTTTCCTGTTAATATAATGCTTGTGTACACTTTCTCTTCTCAGTACAAAACAAGTAAAGAGGGCAGCACAGTGGGCATTACTGTATCTCATGCCTCCATGCTAGCACACTGTCATGCACTGACTCAGGCATGTGGTTATTCAGAAGGTAAGTTAAATAGGTGTAACCTTTAAAATTATACTGAGAGCTTTGCATCGTCAGACAATTTATGTTGCCATAATCATGTCTGCTGTCTTCAGAGAATTTTAGATTTAGCTACAGAGTAGTAGCTTCCACTGCAAAGGGAAAGACAGACTTCCTTCTTCATAAAGGGTGTGATGTGTGAAAGAGCATTAATCCACCTGTGAAATCATAATCAAGGAGAGGATCTTCCTCTTACCTAATCATGTCCCACAAAAGAACATCTCCCCAGGGATGTGAACATAGTGAGGGATCTCTTTGTTTGCAGTCATTCTTCCTATGAACGGTGAAGAATGTTGCACTTGGTTTTGACCATCTGCATAGAGTTAATTGTGCTACCATTTAACCAAGTACTTTCCTGCATTCATCCATCATACATCAGTGATAAGGAAGTTTTACCTAATCAATACAAGATATCCCTCAAAAATCAGGTTGAATCCTTGAGTTAAAATCTTTGATTCATATTTGTTGTTTTTTTTTTTAATTCACATGAGATACTCAAATTCCTCAGAGAAGATAATCAAAAAAATTTAATAGAGCCATGGTGATATTTCTTACTGGATCTAATGATCTAATTATTTCAGTTAACTTAAAAGATTAATTACAGATTAACTTTTTCAGTTCAGCTGAAGAAGTTTACTTTGAGACTAAATTTTCTGTCTGCATAGTTCATTGGCACACATGTTACACATTGGCACAGATGTTACAAGCACACGTGGAAGGGGTTTTATAATGAATCAAGGTCTTAAATACCTTGTAATATTCTAGTATAGTAATCATAATTCAAAGATGATTGCAATAAGTAAAACAAGCTACTTGGAACTTAAGCGGCCTGTTTGCTATAGGCTACAGAGCCTTGGTTTCTTAGCAGTCATGGAAGTTTCACAGTTGCTTTAACAAATATTGGTAGTTCTAAAGTATTTTTATAAATATGCTTTAAATTTTTTTTTCCCCTTTGCTTTCAGCTGAAACACTAACAAATGTCTTGGATTTCAAAAGAGAGGCTGGCCTTTGGCATGGAGTGTTAACAGTGAGTATTGCAAGAAAGTAAAAAAACTGCAGCAATTTACTTCTTTCATTGATAGTGTACTGGTATCAGAATGAGGCTATAAATTCATCAGTTCTCTCAAAGGGTTTTTGTTTCAATATTTATATTTTTTAGAATAAACTGTTGCCCTTTCAGTAACTTGTATAGCTTATTTTGTCAGACTATAGGCATAGTGTTCACTACCAGTTAACTGTAAGAATTATGCTGTAGCTGTGAGGATGGGGGGGATTATTTAAGCATTGTTACAGTTGTATATTTTTAAAACCACTTGGAATTTTGTTTTTGAATGTCTTTCTTGTAGAGCGTTATGAACAGGATGCATGTCATCAGTATTCCCTATGCATTAATGAAGGTTAATCCACTTTCCTGGATACAGAAAGTCTGCTCATATAAAGGTACCCTAAAGGTTGTTTTAATTCACCAATCTCTTTATGGGTTATTAAAAGCAAATTAAATTGTTTGTGCAAAATGTCTTTGTACCCCACTGAGTACCCCATTTCAATATTCTGTGTGTTCATAGTTTCACAGATGAGTGACATTGATGGCTTCTTCTGAGAGACCTTTAAAGAAACTATGTTTCTTAGTATTGGAATTTATATCAAACTTTCAAATTCTTTGGTGAAGTCCATCTGGAGACATTGAGTATACACACATTATAGTAGTTGAATATTTGGTGTTTGTATTTGTTTTCTACGTTTGTAGTGTCATAAATTTTCTGTGTAGTTTCATAAATTCATAGAAATACACAAGAATACTTAGTATGATTTTATAGTTGATCTTTATTTTGTTCTGCAGCATAATTTTTGTTTTGATTTTCAGCCCGTGTAGCAGTAGTAAAATCCCGTGATATGCACTGGTCACTTTTGGCTCAGAGGGATCAGAGGGATGTCAGCCTGAGCTCCTTACGAATGTTAATAGTGGCAGATGGAGCAAATCCATGTGAGTATGGATGTATTTCCTTAGTGCTAGTCTTACCAAGATTCTGTTTGTTGTAACCCCTGTGTCAGAGCTGATGCCTGGGGAGTTAAGCAGTTTGTTCTGTGTAAAACACTATTTGAATGCCAGTGATGCCACTGCTTTTTCATTGCTGTTTGCATTTCTTCGCTATATTTACCAGTGTAAATTAATTTTTTGAACTTCATGTTTTCATTAGTGCTATACTTTTCCATTAATTGACTAGAACTGATACCTACAAGATTTAAATATAGATATAATCCACTTTGGGCCAAGTGCTAGAGGCCTGATAGAATTGTGAAGGTATGTCAAAAAGCAATTTATACTTAAGTGCTGTGAAGAAACAGTCAGAGAGGAGCTGTATAAGAACTTGACATAAAGTTATCCTTAAGTGACTAGGTATTCTGATCCCTGAAGAACTTTCCATGATAACTAAGTGCTGGTGAGTGCTGCCAGAGGGAGGAGTATGCAGTTGGGAATTTCATTCCTTGTCGTTGTTAGTCAGTAGTTCTTTTTTCAAATCTACTCTCTTACAATAAACTGGAATGCCTTTCGGACAGTTTGAATTAGTATTTGGTTTGTTACATGAATGCAGTAGTATTCAGATAACTGAGCTGAGAGTGAGCACAGATTTTGAATTCCTGAAGCTCAAGATTTTCTTCTCTTAGAAATATGTTTCTATGATCGTTCTTTCTAGGGTCAATATCTTCCTGTGATGCATTCCTAAATGTATTTCAATCCAGAGGTTTGAGACCAGAAGTAATCTGTCCCTGTGCTAGTTCTTCAGAGGCACTGACTGTTGCTATTCGCAGGTAATTCCCTTCTCTGAGAAGTGAACTGAAGCTTTTCTTGACTATTGAGATGTGTCATAGAATTACAGAATGCTTTGGGTTGGAAGGAGTTCAAATGCCCTGCCATGGGCAGGGACTTCCACTACACCAAGTTGCTCCAAGCCCCATCCAACATCCAACCTGGCTTTAAACACTTCCAGGGATGGGAAATCTCATGTTAAGGTTATAGTCAGAAAATACCATGACCTACATAGAGATGCCGAAAGCCCTAGGCAGAGGAAATATGAAGCTCACAGGTGTCTCCTACACTAAAGGATGGGTGATTTTTGTTTGGTTTCTTTAAAAAGTTTAATATTTTCTAAGAATATAAAGTAGAATAGTCAGGCAGAAGATGTTTTTTTCATGTTGTAGTGCTTTGGGAAAGCGAGGTCTCATCCTCACTGAAGTTGAGGGCCTTTTAAAATGCACCCAAAAGAAAATTTACTTATTTGAGAGGAAAAAGGTGATGAATCCTCAGTCAGTTGCTTATGTATGATGGTTTGTAAACAGGGGCCTAAAATTTAAAATAATAAATTATTTGTAACTGAAAAATACCTTCGAATTTCTGAAGGATAGCAAGGGATGCTCTGAGAAAAATAAATACTTAAATTATTAATAGACATATGGGTGGGATATGCTGGATTTTTTTGATAGCAGTTCTGATCAAAATGTGCTTTTTCAGAAAGTCAACTTCAAGAAAACTTGAAACAAAAATTTTGAAATTTTGGAGAGTTTTGTTTTAGCTCTTTCTTCATTTAGTTACTGTATAAGTCTTGAACTCCTTTGTTCAAAATGAGAAACTTTTTCTTAACCTTACCAATCCTGAGAAACCAGCACAATGTTTTTAGTGACCCTATTGATTCATATCTAACTAGACTTTCTTTCTTTCAGACCTTCTGAACTGGGTGGCCCCCCTCCAGGAAAAGCAGTGTTATCCATGAATTGTCTGAGTTTCGGTGTGATCAGAGTGGATACAGAGGAGAAGTTGTCAGTGTTAACTGTGCAGGATGTTGGGCAGATTATGCCTGGAGGTAGGAAAGTATTTTGTCTAGGTTTCAGCATGTTCCAAATAAGTTATCTTTACTATTACTTCTGTGTGCATGGAATAAATAAAAATGTTAAATACCTTTAAGGTAGTATGAGTTATGTTTTGACACGTTACCTAAACACATGATGGATTAGAGATTCATGCGCAGTATATCTGAATGACTGTAGATTTTGTATGAGCAAATGCGTTTGGCTTCTTGCAGAATTGGTTTTGGAATGGAATGGAATGGAATGGAATGGAATGGAATGGAATGGAATGGAATGGAATGGAATGGAATGGAATGGAATGGAATGGAATGGAATGGAATGGAATGGAATGGAATGGAATGGAATGGAATGGAATGGAATGGAATGGAATGTAGTGGAGTAGAATAAATAGAATATTTCAGTTGAAAGGGACCTCATTTCAAACCCTGCAAAGGTGATGGAACAACTAATTGTGGAAACTATTTTTTCATGCCCATGGAGAACAAGAAAGTGATCAGGAGTAATCTGGATTAACCTATTTCCTAATGACATCTGTTTGCAACACAGTGGTTCCTGAATTAGGTAGAGCCTGGGTATTGTTTCTCAGCCTATTAACTGAAGAAAAGAGACTTTGTCTCATCCTTGTTGTTCTCATTTGAGACCCAGCTACATTTGGAGGAGAGCATTCTGAAGAAGGTTAGTAAATATAGGGTGCCAAACCAGACCTAAGACTGTGAAGAATGGGAAGAAGCACTGGACAGACACTTGGTGCCATCTACTCCAGCTTTTAGGCTGGCAGTTCCATGGCACTTCTGTACTACTAGCTTCAGAGCCTGTCTTGACCTGCTCTGGTTTGCTTATAGAGGATGAAATGCAGATTTTTTGGAACTGTACTCACACGTCAAGCTTATTATGTAGCTACCAAAGAATCTGATTTATTCTGGTCATGCCCTTGGCCCCTTTGGCTTTGCTATTCTTGGTCTCCTTGTGAACCTCCTGCCTTGCAGAGTTGTGGTTCTAGAGCTCTGCTCTCTTGTAGAGCATTTACTCAAGGTAAACGGAGACTCAACTTGTGTGATTTCAGTGACAATGTCTTCTCTACACCAAAGCCCCTGACACAAATAAGAGGAGGTAGACAGCTTCCCACTTCGGTGATGAAAATTTCAGCCATTGTGTGCAAGTCCCATTGGTCTTAATTTTCTTTATTATCCCCAGAAGCCTTTTGCCACCCCTGAAGTCAATGGTTCAGTTGTTGTTATTAAAATTAAATTCAGTAGAGCTTCCTTCTGTTGAAGACTGAGCAGAAGTTCTTGTACTTCATACCAAAACAAAGCAGAGAAGTGACTTGGTTGTTGTGTAGCTTGTCTCAAGTTTTTGTTTTGTATTAAGACCATTTTAAGTTGTTTTGAAAGCCCATAATAAATTCCAAGAAAGGCAGTAGTAACTTCAGCCTCACAGTTTGACTTGATCTTAAAGATCTTTTCCAGCCTAATCAATTCTCTGATTTTGGGACTGGCCTCAGTGTCTCAAAAAAATAGTGATTTTTCTGCTTTGACTAAAATACAGTTGGCATGTACTGCTACTGCTGTTTGTTTGGGGTGAACACACTACTGCTGTCCCCTTGAAAGCTCACTGAAATTCAACTGTGCTCCCAATGTTTTCTTTAGATTGTAGTTTAGACACAGGGACATGAAGGGAGTGAGTTTGCATGCCCTTCTGGTAGTCATGAATCCTTTGGTGAACTGACTGAGTATGAACTCAATGTGGCTTCTCTTCAAAAAAGTGGTATTAGATGCAGAATCAATTGAAATTTTTCTTTGGATCAGTTTATCTCTTGTGGCTCCACCTCTATGGCCCCCTGCTTCCAAAAACCAGGCCATGCAAAACCAACACAGGGATGCTCCTGGCTTTGCTGTAGGCTTGCTCTCACAGCAAATAGCACTTGACTACACTAAGGCACAAAGCTGCCTGCAGCTACTCTTCATATTCAGTTGTTGGAGCTCTAAGTCCCCTGGGTTAATTTTCCACAGAGTATCTGCTCAGTGGCATGTTCAAGTCTGCCTTAGGATGTTGGAAAAGTTCCCCTGTATGCTTATGACTAAGTAATTTCACCTCATTATGAGTTGTCAAAAAATACATCTCTGTCCTTGTGAAATGTCTGATTGAGCAGAGGGATCTGTGAAAAACCCCTTCTTTGTCAGGATTCCTTGAAGCACTGTGTGGCAAATCTAGGGGACCCTTCTGGATTAGGGGGCCACTGGCAGGCAGTGATAACACTACTATAATTTTCTACATGAGTAAGAAGATCAACTGACTTGTCTGATTGTGTGAGGGGAAAACAGTTAAATGTGTACTATGAAGTGCCTCAGAGTGATATGACTTGTAATTGATGGCTGTTGCTATTTGAAAATACAGTAGTAAGTGGTAGAACTACTTATAGGTTAGGCGGAATTTGGGCAACTTAATTAATTAACTAATTTAAAACTCTGACTAGCATTGAGCTGTCAGAATCTGGGGCAATGCTTCAATTTATCCATGTATTAAGAATCCCAGCAGAAATTTCTCTGTATATGTCTTAAACCAGAATATACATTATAGATTTCATTATAAAGCATAATTGATAACTTTTGTCTGTTAAAAAATCATCTGGAGTACAAAGGAAGTCAAAAGACTAGCAGTTACTTACAAGGGTGTGCTAAATGAAAAAAATTACTTAAGTAAATTAATTACTTAGTTTCAAATGAGTCTGCTTGTACATTCTAACAGTGGAGATACTTGTGCCTTACTTGGTAAGATTCATGCTTTTTCCTGTGTAGTATTCATGGAGGGTGTTCCTTTGTCTATTCTGACTTGATGTTTGGCATACAGGAGAGAACATACCACCACCTATTCATTGCCCCTCTGCTGACTTATGAGTCTTGCTCTTGTTCTGCTTTTGGTTTTATATTTCTTTCTGAAAGCTTTGTTCCATCTTCTGATCCCTACTGAACTTGGAAGTCTGTCCTAGCCTTTCAAATACTTTGTGACATAAGAGCTCACATTCCTGAATTTCATGTGGAAATGGTCAAGCCAAATGGTTTTGGTCTCATTACCTGTGAAGATCTCTGGCATGCTTTATTCAGGAACTATCTGGTTAAAAGGTCATGGATAAAATGTGTGCTGCTCACACCCTCCTTTTCTTCAGATCTTGCTTTTTTTTTTTTTCTGAGACACTGAGCCCACCTGCTCAGGGGATCGTACTCAGCCAAGCCATCAGAACATGGATCATGTCATGTGTCACTGCTGTTTAACCCATAGGCCATTCTTGATGCCACATTCCCTTCACATTCATTATCTACCATGAATGCCCACATAAAACCCTCAAGGGAAGTGCCAGCATCCACAGAGGAATCTTCCCCTCAAAGGAAGTGCCAGCATCCACAGAGGAATCTTCCCCTCAACAATAGTGTGGGATTTCTTAAGATAAAATCTGATCTGCATTCCTGTGGAATCCTATCCTGGAGGAATTATTTTTTACCCCACCTGATGACCATCTTGGGCTATTTTGCATGATTTCTGTTTGGGACTGTCATTGCTAAATTGGGCTCCTCACAATATTCAGTTCATTTTTTCAAGTTGAACTGGTAAAGATGGTAAGGAGAATGCCAAACCTCTTTTCTTTTGCCCATTCTCTGCTTCCAACTTTCATATCAACTGGAATGTGATTGCCATGTTATCTGTCATCTTGGAAGTATATTATACCTGAAGTTTGATCTTGGATATGTTGCTTAGTGGATATGTTAACTGTGCTTAAGTTTGTCTCCCTTCTACTTCTGAACTAATCCTTTCCATTCTTTTACCAGGATCCATCTCATGTTCTTTCTTTGACAAGAGCTAACACTCTTGAATCTAAAAGTTCTAAATCCCTAGAGCTTCTGATCATACAAAGGCTGCTTCCTAGAAATATGCTGGTGCAGCAGCTACTTTCTTACACTCAAGCAGAAAACTTCAGTTTGGCACCAAATCTTGGGCTTCTGCAAGAAGATCTTCTGCAATGAATAGAATCATATTCTGGATTGTGACTGCATTCAGTATCATTTCTAGAGGTTTAGGGAGATGGTTCCAATTTCCTAAATGTTGGGATGCTCACATTGTCTCCAGCCCATGGATGTCTTATATTTCACTGTTTACTCTGCCTATATCTGAGAAAACATTTGCTTAGTTACCACAATGCATCTTCACTGCAGAGGGATCTGGTTCCTTTACATCAGTGGAAAGAGTTGTTACAGAAAAGCATGGTGAAGCTTTCTGGGTATTTTTTTCCCCTTAGATTGTGGGTTAACAGCACCTCCTTTCCACTCAGCCCTTAGAATTTATCATATTCATCAGTTCTGTGTTCCTCACAGCTTCATTTTGTCATAAAGTGCCACAACAGCCACTGCAGAATAACTTCTCTTGGAGACCTGTGCCAGTGTGTGCTCAGGATGAGATGTTTCCTTCAAATTTAAATGTTACACTTTGGATACTCATGATCACCTCTAGAGCCCACATTTATGTTCATCCTCATCTAGGAAGCTGTCTTATTTTATGCCTATTGCCCTTTCCAGAGGAGCAGGAAGAGATTCAGGTCTGCATTTGATATCCCTACATGCTGTTTTTCTCAAGGATGAGGTTTCTTAGGAAACCCTGGAAATACCTTCCACAGTGGTTCTAGAGGCATTTTATCCTGGCATTTTAGTATTTTTCCTAAGGCTTCATGCCTCTAGAAGAGAAATTCTTACTAAAGACTGTAATACAAGGGTAGCCATTGTATATGGATCCACTATGAAATGCTAGAGAGGGAAAAAGAGAGCAATTTCTGACACTCATCATCAGTACCTTTGGTCACAGCCTTCTGCTGTGCAGGCCCTTGGCATTCTTCTTGCATTCCTGCTGTACTAGTCTTGAAACATCCACAGACTGAATCCAGTCTTTGGTAGGGCATCAGCATTGTCCTTTGAACAGCAGGATTCTCATCACCTGCCAGAATACTCCTTGGCAGGTTTGACTGCTGCGAGTCACCATCTGTCAGAATGTACATGTGGACTCATTTGAAGAAAGAAAGCTTTCTTAGCAGGAATCTTGTTCTTCGTGATGTGTGGTCCACATGTACATTCTTGTCCCATCTGCTTTTCCCTTATCTTTAATTCTTTTTCAGATGCAATGCTGTTGAGAGAAACTGAAATGGTGGTAGATGCACTCTCTTGTATGTCACACATGAAGCAGGAAAAGGAGGAGAAGCAAGAGTAGAGGCTCCACAGATACTGCAGAAGGGCACCCTTGCAGTATAACCTGGCAGGACAGAACTGTGCCTGCTGTTAGAATGTACCTGTAGATTTCCTGTATTGGTTACTGGTAAGTATTTTTTTTTTTACTTGATCAAGGTGATAGGGTTGTCCTTTGGCTTCATGGATGAAGCATCATTTAGGGACTGAAGGCTGATCCATTGATTTTTCCATGTTTGTGAATGCAGTGAGTGCTGTACATTTGTTAATGCCCACAAACTTTGCCTGTTCCAGTTATTAACACTTCTCTTTGCTTCATTATTTAAGTGTAACATATAGAGTTCTGATGTTTGCTCAGGTTATTTCCTGTAGTAATAAACTATTTTGTCAGTTCCAACTTATCACTGAGTTTTATTTTTTCCTCCTAAATTGCAAAATATGGGGTTTTGCATGACCCCATGACCAGTTAGTTCATACTGTAGATTTTAATTCCATATATCTAGTTCACACATATAATATCCAGAAACTGTAACAGAATATGAGTAGGACCTCTTTACTTGGCCACCCAAGGTTATCATTGCATGGTTCCAAACAATTACTAGTAACTGCTAGTTGTTCTGCTAGGTAATTTTTATGAAACAAATATAATTTAGAGGTTGGTTTATTGGTAGGGTGAATTAATGCCTCACCTGTTCAGACCTAGGTTGCTGGCAATTTGAAGTTTTCTCTAAAGTTTGAAAATGTACCCATAAATCTATTTTACCAGCAGTCCTTGGTCCATGCAGGCAGCAGAGTTGGCTTTGCCATGTTTATTTTGTATTGACCTGCATAGATTTACTGATTTCTTTCTTATCTTGAGTCTTAAACTCCCTCAGTCTATTGTGCCTTGTATTCAGCTGCAGATGATGTGGAGGTTGTGAAGTGCTGCATGAAAAAAATATTGCATTGATATTGGAGAACAGTTTGCACAGGCTCTCAAGAAGCTAAAATGAGCTCTCTTACATGTTGTGGTTTTGCTGTAGCTGATGAATAATTGATAATAAAATCTTGGACTGTCAGACACGTGGCAGAGCACCATGTGTATCAGCTGCTGGAGCAGATTAACATTGTGATTCTGTGTTCTTCCTCTGTGCAGCCAGCATGTGTGTTGTAAAGTTGGATGGGACTCCTTATCTGTGCAAAGCTGATGAGATTGGAGAAATATGTGTGAATTCAGGAGCAACTGGGACAGCATATTTTGGCCTCCTTGGAATTACCAAGAATGTATTTGAGGTTTGGATTTCTTTATAATTGTTGTATTTCTAGTATTTCTTCTTGCAAATTTACTTACTTATTTCTTAAAGGTCCTTTTGGGGGTTTTTTGTGTGTTTTTGTGTGTTTTATTGTTTGGTTTGGTCTTTTAGTTAGTTTGAAAAAAGCCTTGGACAGGTACATTTTGCTTCATTCATAGAATCATAGCAAGACATTCTGTCTCTTACAACCAAAAATACCAAGTGTCATGTGCAGTCAGTCAGCTGCTTCTGTATTCTACAGTCTAGTGTAGTGCCTATGTGAGCATTTAAATTTTTCTTAGCTCTGAATTAACACAGTTGTCTTATGTGTAGTTACCTGAAGGCATTTCAGTCTTCCTGCCCATGTTTTTCCTTGCAGTGGTATCCCATTTCATGTATTCTGGCAGTAAAGGAATGAAAACCCTTATCAGTCCAGTGAGTGCCTTGATCCTTCTGTCTTCTTCCAGGCCATCCCAGTGACTGCAGCTGGCATGCCTGTATCAGACCAGCCCTTCACAAGAACAGGATTGCTTGGCTTTGTGGGTCCTGTAAGTGTGAACAAGCCCTCAGGGCCCTACTTTGTCCTGGCTTATAACTCTAAAATGTTGCCCCTGAATTCAGCAGGACTTTGTGTCAGGGCACTGACCTCCTATAGATCTCGAGAATATTGTTGGCTTGAGTCAGGCATATATTGCCAGAAGTGAGGAGGTTTTTCTGCTATGTTTCTAATCCTTCTTTCTTTTCAGGACTATTTGGTGTTTGTGGTAGGAAAATTGGATGGCTTAATGACAGTTAGTGGCCGCAGGCACAATGCAGATGATGTGGTAGCCACTGCGTTGGCAGTTGAACCCATGAAATTTGTCTATCGGGGAAGGTGAGTGTATTAAAAACTTCAACACTCCTGATTGGGCTTTGTTGATACTTTTTTAACCCACAGATGGTCATCAAGTGACACAGCATACACAGAAGCAATGCATGTGAAGTTTTTAATGTGTGTTCTGTAGGAAGGTTGGCACTAGGTTGTGATTTCGGATGTTCCTGCTAACTTGAAAGACAAATATTGGCACCCTGCTTCATGCATAATAGATTTTAAATTGCTTTCACATTATAAAATTCTAAATTACTTTCACATATTATAAAATTATAAATAATTTACTATCACATTTCACATTATAAAGGTAGATCTTTAAGTGTCTGTTTAAAACTTCTTTCAAAGCTTCTCTTAAGACACTCAAAAGAAGCTAATATGACAGTTGTAAAACACTTCTGTCCCCTGAGCCTTTTGGGTGGCTGAGGGAGGAACCGTGCACCCTATTCTAAAGAACAAACTAGGCTGCCAAAGAACCTGAAGGAAAGGGTCCTGCTGAAGGAAAGATAGTTTATTTTATCACCAACCTGAGTGCTCTTCACTGGTCCACAGCTCAATATCCAGATGGGGATCAATGACAAGTGGAGTATCTCAGGGTTCAAAGTGGGACCAGTCCAGGGTGAGGTTTTATTATTATTTTGTCCTAGAAGAGGCAAGGCTAAAACTAAGGTAATTCCCCAATGGGAGTTAAGTATTTTTCAGTGCAAGCATCTGGTGGTCAGTAATTTGGTGTAGTTGTCTTCCAGAAGGGATGTTGCATGTAGGGGCTACAAGTCTAGTGTGCATGATAGGCAAGGTAGTCGGTACATGTATGAAGCTTGCCTATCAGACACTTGCTACATGGGTGACTGCAAATCCACCTGATCCCCAGCAGAAATCAATTACAGCAAAGAACCCACATGTGTTCTAAATTTTTTTCTGTGATTTTGTGATGATCTGGCATGAATAAGGCTTGTGTGTGTGAAGCAGTGCCATGACATGTTCCAGCCATTCCCATGTGATGATAAGCCATGCTCTGTTCACCCTGTGTTGCATCCTATCATTTTTCTGTCCTTTATGTTTTAGGATAGCAGTGTTTTCTGTGCCCGTTTTGCATGATGATCGGATAGTGCTTGTGGCAGAGCAACGCCCTGATGCCTCAGAGGAGGATAGTTTTCAGTGGATGAGCAGGGTTCTACAGGTAGTCAGTCTGTCCTTTTCTCTTTCCATATGAATAAGGCTGATACATGAAATGAGAACATTAGAGCTTTTTTTTTTTTTTTAATAAATAAAACCTATCAGTGTAACCACAGAGAGCTGTAATAGTTGTTCAGAGTGAGAAGTAACAAAACTTTGTAAAAAGTAAAACTTTCTTTCAGAATTTTTTTTAACTTCTATGACTAGGATTCTCAAAGTCTTAAGGGGGAATGGGTTTTGTTTGGGTTAATGCTACATGTCTCTTCTGCTTTTGTGCTGAGAGTTACCTCTGAAAATATTCACAATACACTGCCAAGTATCAGAAAAGCCCCAAAAGTGTTTTATCACTAACAACCTTATTCCAGATCTGCATCAAGAAGTATTAAGAACTTTTTCCCTTAACTATTTTACTTTATTTTCTTGGGGATGAAGGACAGGAGGAAGGGTATATCTGCATTTGCAGATTTTAGAATTAATCAGTTCTCAGGAAGTAAAAATGGAGAGATCAATTAGGGAAGACTGAGGACAACTGAAGGGAAGGATCCAGAGAACAACTTAAAGGAAGTTTGCTTTTAAGAGTAAGGAGTTGGATAATGGTTTCTGTCTAATTTCAGATTTCTTATCTTTTTGGAGAGAATATCTGGTATTGGGGGAAAATATTTTTGTTTCTCTTTTTAGAAGTGTCATAGCTGAAAGAGACACTTAAGATTTAGGCAGCAGAGATGCTTTCCTCCTAAATTTTGTGAGTTTTATGTTCTGCTGTGCTTTTGTAATTGTGCCATACATGCTAAATTTGCTGTGATATAACTTTGGCTTTTGAAAATCTCTGCACTTTTTGCCCACTTTTAATGTGCAGGTGGCATCCCCTTGATAGAGGGCACAAGCAAAATCCTGGGTCTGCTCCTGCTCCCATTGAAGTCATGGCACAGCTTCTATGAGTTCAGTGAGTGCAGAATTGGACCCTTTATTTGCAAATTGTGGTGCAAGTAAAAATTTTAATGTTATAAATGAATTGAATTCAAATTCTTGCTCAAGTTATATCCCAGTTGATAATGTGGAATGTTTTGGTTTTTTTTTCTTAATTTCTGTGAAGGCAATTGATAGCATTCACCAAGTAGGTGTGTACTGCCTTGCCTTGGTGCCAGCCAACACTTTGCCAAAGGCTCCACTTGGAGGAATTCATATTTCGGAAACAAAGCAGCGCTTTTTGGAGGGTGCTCTGCATCCCTGTAATGTCTTGATGTGTCCCCACACCTGTGTTACCAACCTGCCCAAGCCTCGGCAGAAACAGCCAGGTGAGGAAAACAGAGTATGTGCTAGTTCTGCCAGACCTATAGGGCACGTGCAGGCCTCATTGTTGCTTGTTCCTTAAATTGTTTTTCCTCATTTTCACTGTTCTCTTCAAAATGCAGATGTTGGTCCTGCATCGATGATTGTAGGAAACCTTGTAGCAGGCAAGAGGATTGCACAAGCCTCGGGGAGAGATGTTAGCCAGCTGGAGGACAATGACCAGGCAAGAAAGGTGACACTGGGGTCTTGGTATTATTAAATATTTGAATTAGCTTATGAATGAGAGAAGACCAGGTATGATATTCTGCTGAAAATAAACCTGAGGTACTTTGAGTGAATTTGAGTGTCTCCTTTTTTTTCCATTGCAGTTCCTGTATTTAGCCGATGTTCTTCAGTGGAGAGCTCAGACAACTCCAGATCATCCACTCTTCCTTCTGTTGAATTCCAAGGTAAGATGCACTTCAATCTCCATACTTGGAGATTAAGACCAAAACAAAAGATTATTTATATTCTAAGAAAATTCCTTCTAGAAGTCTTTTCCTGAAGTGCTGCAGATTATTTTAATGAAGCAGACAAAATTGCTAGTTAGTAAGCAGCATAAATTTTTCCACTTCTGGAATTCTATGTCATATGTTTTATTCCACATCTGAATTTGAGTATGTATTCTGCCTAGCTTAAAACATTGTAGTAATTGTATTTCCTGCTGGAACACAACTTTTGTCATATTTATGGAAGCCATGATTCTGTTTTCATTCCTGAGTACAAGGGTTAACAGTAAGTCAGAAATTAAGGATTTCCTGATTAGAGAATCTAGAGCCTAAGTAGAGAGCCCTTGGAACAGCTTTGGAGTCAAATTTTCCAGGAGTAGTCTCACCCTGTAGGGGATAGTGATGCCTTGCCCTGGGCTAGGCTCTGCACTCAACAAGGATGGTACATAGAGTGACAGTAACAGGCCAGGGACAAATTGGATCTGCCTTGTGCTGCGCTGTACTGCAGACAGCAGTCTTCCAGAAAGCAGTCTTTGGGGAAGTGAAGGATTTGTAGCTCTCAGTCAGAAGGACGAAAAAGTTTACAACATAGTTTAAACTTTCTAACTTTTCTTCTGAGACTGTGCTTTAGGAGAAGGAATTATTTTAACATTGTTATTATTAAATTAGTTTATTCTCTCAGAGTAAAAATTTTGAGGGAAGTTTTCTAGTATGAAGCAGCCCTTTCCCAGGTCACTTTGTTCAGGAAGGTTTTACCTCTGACACGGAGATTCTGCAAAGGGAAACACAAAACTTGGGCACAAACACCTGTCTTAAATAGCTAGGGACTAATGAGCTACTGTGCTGTATGTTGGTGTGTTGACATGTCTCCAGGAGAAACCATTTTGGTTTATACCTTTTCATATCAATATCCAAATCACTAAGCTGCTGCTCTTCCTATAAAGGTTTCTGCTGTCACTTGTCTCCTGTGCAGGGTACTGTAGCGAGCACTGCCTCATGCATCCAGCTGCACAAGAGGGCAGAGAGAGTGGCAGTTGCGCTGATGGAGAAGGGACGGCTAAACGTTGGTGACCATGTGGCCCTAGTTTACCCTCCAGGTAAAGCAACACAGACAGCAAAACCCACCATTACACAGCACAAAAAAAGAAGTTCTGTCTATTAATTGGATTGGAATAATTTTTGCTAGCTCTTAAATGCGAAACATTTTAAACTGGGTGTGGAACAGCCTGTTGATTTGAAGGGACACTTGTGACAAATCCTTGCATCTTAATAACATAAATCAGTGTGTATTTTGATTTTGGTGAATGAGTTCGGCCTATTGATAACAAAAATGGCTTTAATTTCATAAATATCCTTTCCAGGAATAGACTTGATAGCAACTTTCTATGGCTGTTTATACGCTGGCTGTGTTCCCATTACTGTCCGCCCACCTCATCCACAGAACCTTGCTACCACTTTGCCCACTGTCAAAATGATTGTAGAGGTAGGTATGAGACATTCCTCTGTTCATGCTTTTGGGAAGTGGTAAATTTTTGATGCAACCTGATTAATTGCTTTGCCACGGTCAGTGTAAAATAAGCTAGAAAATAAGTATTCAGTGTGCTGTGGCTGAGTCAGTAATGACTTCTTCAGAAACTCATTTAAAATAGTGTTTTATTGTGATTTATTTTGCTTTGTTTACAGTTATTTTCTTCATCTCTTCATCTTACTGGTTGTCTCATCTGGATGCATATGACATGACTTAGAGTATGCACTCTCTGATTTTATTAATGGTTTTAATATGCTTTGCCTTTTGCAGGTCAGTAAGTCTGCCTGTATATTGACCACACAAGCTATAATGAAACTGCTTAGGTCCAAGGAGGCTGCAGCAGCTGTAGATATTAAAACGTGGCCCACTATTTTGGATACAGGTATGGTAGCCAAAAGGAAAATAGTTTGAAGAGTGATATATTTATTTTGCTACACCAAAACTGTCTGATTTAGTGGATGTGTTGTGCATTGCATTAAAATAGCTGTGCAGAAGCTATATGGAGGATCTGACGATAATGCTGTAAAGATACATTTTTTGTCCTGTGCCTGTTTCCCAAAATAATGGTACTCTCCACTACGTATGTATTTTAAATAGATGATATGCCTAAAAAGAAGCTGGCTAATATTTTCAGACCTACGTCTCCAGATATGTTGGCATACTTGGACTTCAGTGTGTCTACTACTGGTATATTAGCAGGAGTAAAGGTAAAGTACCAATAAATAATCATGCTTTATTCATTTATATTTATAAAGAAATATGTAAAAGCCTTTTTCCAGAAAAAGATCCCTGAAAGGTCCTGTTTTCCTCTTGCAGATGTCACATGCAGCTACAAGTGCCTTATGTCGCTCAATAAAGCTCCAGTGTGAGCTGTATCCATCCCGACAGATTGCCATCTGCCTGGACCCCTACTGTGGCTTGGGCTTTGCACTGTGGTGCTTGTGCAGGTATGGCTCTGGAGCTCTGGGTCTCCTCACGTGTGCCCAGTCTTCTCTAGAACCCCAGGGAATGGTCATGGGTGGAACTGTCAAAGAAACCCAAATTAATATTTTCATCAGTAGTTCAGAAAACACCTTTTGTGGTAAGAAAATCCATTTAAGTCAGTTAGTTACTTGAGTAACTTCAGATTTGCAAGTGAAAATAACTGGATACCAAATTCAAGGAAGAAAAGAAAAAGGACTTCACTGTCTGTTTCACATTGATTAAGTAAATCCTTTTAAAGTCTTTTGAGATTAAACCGTATCTTTTGACAAGACCTTTAAGGTATTTACTGCAAGATTGATATGCAGTAAGAAATACTGCTAAAGGAAGCAGGTAAATGTTTCTTAAAATGGGTGAGTCTTGACTTAATTCTACCAGATGCCTACCCTAATGCAGCACATCTCACAAAGCTGCAATTTTGTTTGCCTTTTAAAACATGCATCCATGTTTTAAATTAATTAGTGTATGCATTAATTAATTGAATTTTCATGTTCCTGTTGTTTCCTCTCCCCAGTATATATTCAGGTCACCAGTCCATCCTGGTGCCTCCTCTGGAGCTGGAGAGCAATGTGTCTCTGTGGCTGTCCACTGTCAGCCAGTACAAAGTGCGTGTCACCTTCTGCTCATACTCTGTGATGGAGATATGCACCAAAGGCCTTGGTACACAGACTGATATTCTCCGGGTAAGTGGGCTTCATTTTTCCACATACTGAGTAAACATATATGTATCTTTCTAAAAATACTTCATTTTGGCTTGGAGAAGATGAGATTTTAAGTGTTCCAGTGACAGCCTTCCATTCTGACTTGATTTTTGGGGAGTGTTGAGACTGCTGGAAGATTCAGCTTCCATGTTTCTGGTGGAGGAAAAAAAAAAGTCTTATATTTCAGTTTTAGTTATTTGTGCAACCTCTGTGCTGCTGGATGTTTTTGAGATTTTGGGCAAAATACATAGCAAACTTATCAATTTATTTGTGTCTGAGACAAGGAAAAAACCCAACACCAAACCAAAAACATCCCAGACAAAACACACACCAACAGAAGGAAAAATCCCAAAACCCCACCAAACACAAAAATCCTTACCCAAAGCAGCCGAAAGGAAAAGCCTTCCACAATTCAGCAAGTCTCACTTTCAGGTATCATTTGATACAAAAGTGTTTCATTCTAAAATGGATACAATCTTCTCCAGTCCTGGAAATGTTCCAGGCCAGGTTGGATGCAGCTTGGAGCAGCCTGACCTAGAGGAAGGTGTCCCTGCCCATGCAGAGGGGTTTGGAATGAGATGAGCTTTAAAGTAATTTCCTTCCCACTCAAAGCATATGCTGTATGATTCTGTGGTTCCTAACAATATTAATTACGCTCAATATTAATTACATCTATTTATTTTTGAGGGAAATCTCTCAACTCAGATTTAATTTCCTTAAAGAGAAGGAGCATTCCCACAGCCATAGCAACTCAGCTGCTCAAGACTTCCACTGGGAATGTGTGGCAGCTTCTTCACAAAAAAGTGGTTGTATTGAGTGCTCTCAATAGAGACAAAAAAACCTTGTCCCTCTGTTCCACTGGATTTCACCAAAGGGAATCCTGGCCCACAGCCAGTTGCTCCAGGTTCACATTAACATTGAGAGGAGCTGATGATGTCTGGGATGCCTAAATTGTGCAGTGCTGGGAGCCAGCAGGTCTCTGGTGAGCCCAGCCCTGTGGAAAATGACATTTTGAGGGTTTTTCAGCTCAAAATACTGAGTGAGTATGTTGCAGCTTCATTATGTCTGTAGTGTTTGTTAATCCAGTTATTGTCTTACTCTAGTGCTTTTAAAGCTGTTCTGTTCCACAAATAAATCAGTATATTTCTAGAATTGCTGCCTTTGAGATTACAATATTTGTTCTCTCCCCCTGTCCTCCCAGATGAAAGGGGTTAACCTGTCCTGTGTGCGCACCTGCATGGTGGTGGCAGAGGAGAGACCAAGGATCACTCTCACCCAGTCTTTCTCCAAGTTATTCAAAGACCTGGGCCTCTCTGCTCGCGCAGTGAGCACTACCTTTGGGTGCAGAGTTAATGTAGCAATTTGCTTACAGGTGAGATTAAACTCCTTGTTCCTTACACACAATCTCTGGGAACTTGGTAGAAAATCACATTCAGCTGAATGGATTTCTTTTTCTAATGAACTAGAGTTCTATTGCTTGCTTGCTGCATCACCAAGTTAAATTAAGCTTTTTAATAAGATGTTTAATATGATGTTGATTACAATAATTTCTGAATACAATCACTTCTGTATTTTTCTGTACTAATTGACTTGTTGATTTGCTTTTCTACTCCAGAGGGTCGGTGCTGAGAAACTAGTTTCCTTCCTACTATGAAGGAGAAGTATTAAATAAACAACTTCCTGTTCATAATTATTACGTATTTCAAGCAGTGTTGTTTCAGCTTTTGTATGATTCAGATTTTGTCTTGTTTTGTATAATGTGGAATTAAACAGAAGACAGAATTTCATAAACAAGACCAATGAAAATTGACACACTTGGCAGGGGTTTTTTATTTTTAAAGATCTCAAATTAATATTAGCAACATGCAGGTATTTTTTTCTCACCTTGTATGAGCTGGACCTTTTTTTAGTTAAACATATGAAATTGGAAGCTTTGAGAGGGAGGAGATGTTCATAAAGTGCTCCGCCATGCTTCACAGTCTGGAGATAATGACATATGCTGTGGGCCAGAACCACCTTTGATAGTTTAGTATTCAACTGATAATAATCTTCTATGTGTAATTTAGCCAGATGAAGTCTAACTTTGCTTAATGAGGTATTTCTTTTCCAGTCAGGAGATTTAAAAAAATACATACCTTACACACACACACACACATATATATTCCAAAACATACCCAAAAAAATCTCTTATTAAGTAAACATGGACTAGAAAATGGCAAAGCACGCTAGAGTTTGGAGGATGCTTGAGTTAGTAAATAAAGTGCTCAGGTTTCAGATGAGGCAGTGTGTAGCTTTGTATATGGGGAATATCTTAGCGAGCACATGAATTAAGTATGTGTAATTGTAAATATAATTTCCAATTTTATTGGTATGGCTTACACTTAATAAAATAGGATTCTGTGAAAATTGCCACTGTACTTCTGCAAAACTGCGTTTTTCCTTTTTCTTTCTTCCTGATGCCCACTAGATGAAGAAAAATCTATTTAGCTCTCAGAATATATGATGGTGTTCTAGGTTTCCTGCAAGAGAGATATTCTGGGACATGAGTTACTTATGTTGCCATTCACAATTGTTTCCTTACTTTCTATAGTTTCTTTCACAATTAAAGGAGAAAGCATTTTTAACAAGACAAAGCTAAATGGTTATAAAGAAATAATGACAGTGATTTTATTACTTAATAGGTAGAAAAACAGGAAGGATACACATGAAATCAAAATGGCTGCTAAATGAGATTTTAAATTAATTGAATAAAACATTTCAGGTGCCAAGTGTGAAAGAATAGCTTTCCAAATTCCCTTTGAGAATAAAAATTTCAAAAACCTTGGGATAAAGGGATGTGAAACAGTTTTTCTGCAGAATATTGACTGGCAACATGAAAAGTACTCCGAAAAAAACCCAGTGAGGAATAAAGGACTGCTGGGCAGTTAAGCTTCCCCTTCATTTTATGCCTTTTTCATCTCTGTTTTCCTTTCTTGAACCTCATTTTAGTGGGAGTGTTTTCTACCCCTTTTCCCCCATTCCTCCAAAGTGGTATTTCCATTAGACATCGTCAGTTGGATTTAAATTAATGTAAATAATTGACCAAACTTTTTTATACAAACTAGCAGGTACATAAATATGTGTCTTCCAACCCTGCTGAACTGGTTCACTGAGAAGGTGTTTCTGAAGCTGCACTCCTAGAGAGAGAGAAGGGATTTATTATAAAGCAATGTATGAGTTGCTGTAGCCCTCTTTTGTTCATGCTCTGAGACTTGCATGTTTCCAAATAAAGTACCTAAAAGTGCCAAACTCTTGAATAATCTGAAATGGAAATTTTCTTTTTTGTTCTAAAACAGTGTAAGTTTTAGTTTCTGTCTTACTGTGTGTATCTTATTTCCTGTGCCTCTTTGTTTGTATTTTCTTTTTTTCCCCTTTTTCTCTGTTTCCCACACTTTGATGGCCTCTGTTACTTCTGTTTGTGCTCCTGCTGTCAGCCAAACAGGCTGGGCAAGCTGGCTGAACAGGTATAGTGATGCATGTGTGCTTGTCACATCCTAAAGTCCATCTGGTTCTGCAGTGTTAGGGACTAGGCCCACATAGGTTTGTGCTTACATCCTTCTGCACTGGCTATGTGGGTTTTAGAGCAGGTTATAAATAAAATAAAATAAATCTTAAAATAAAATCCTAAAAGCTGAATTTTTAAATTTAAAGATTTTGCAAACATAGACATACCTGTACTACACACTTCACTTGTACATTCACTGACTGATTCCATAAAAAGCAAAGGCTCTACAGTAGCCACTGTAGAAAGGAGGGGGGTGGCTCTGTTTTTTACTCTGTTTCTTGTAGATTAGGTAAGTGCTTTGTAAGTGTCAGTAAAAACAGGAGAGAAATCTGTGAATTAATGTAGTTGTGAGAATGAAGGCAGGGTGTTGTGGCTTCTGTTGAATTTGTTTCTTCCTCCTTATTCTTAGGGAACAGCAGGACCAGATCCAACAACAGTCTATGTAGATATGAGAGCACTTCGACACGACAGGTACAGTCTGTTAAAGCATTAACTCTTCAATGGCTGTGGAGAAGAAACTTCAGCCTCATTGCATTGGTTTGTTGAAATATCCTTGGCAGCAGCCAACTTACTCCTTGCCATATTATATCCCTGTGTTATGCAATTCCAAGGAATCTATTCTCTAACATAACAATCCTTTAGGTAGTGGAAATAGCACAGTTAGACTCTCCCATAGTCTTTTGGTTTTTTTCCCTTCAAACCAAAACAACTCTGTTCCCTCAGCCTTCCTGCTACACTGCCATTTAATAGCACTTAGTTTGCTTGCTCTTTGCTGTTTGTAATTCCTACTCATGCTCTGCTATAAATCAGTGTGACAAGTAGAGGTCCAGGAGAATCCAGAAAAGAATGTGAGTTTAAATGCTTGTGGGACTGCAACCTTCAACTTTGTTGGAAAAAATTACTCATCTTTCTAGAGCAAAGCTACAGATTCTTAAAAGAAACATGCTATATGGGAATGCTAATAGGGAAGTTTTGAAGACAGCTAGAAACTTCTTGTGAATAAATGAGAGTAACTAGCTGATTCATTGCAGATAAGCCAGTGCAGCTAAGAATGGAGTAGCAGCAGATATACTAGAGCACACCTCTTTAGCTTCTCTTTAAGTTCCTACCTTGGTTTGAAAAACAGGTATCTGCCAAGGAAGGCAGGAAGCTCCCTTCATAGAATAGAAAATATGATCCCCTTCTCTCCAAATTATTATAACTGAAATTAAAGGGTCTTTCAGGCCCTTTAATCCAGGGAAAGGAGTAACAATTCTTTACTAATATACATAATATAATTTACTTTTTAATATATATATATATGTGTGTGTGTGTATATATATGTATATATGTATGTATGTATGTATGTATGTATGTATGTATGTATGTATGTATATGTGTGATCCAGATCACGTCAGACAGTCACCAGATGTGGGAGAATTCTGGCCCTCATGGGGGCAATAGAGCTACATAGACTCCATGATTTCAGAAGGCTAAATATGATGATTTATTTTGATCTATATACAAGAACAGAGAAAGCAGCAGCATACATGCAGGCAAGCAGTGCAGACAGCAAATGGCTGTCTGTCCAAAACATCCAAAATACATTGATAAGGCAGAATCCTGTACTAAGCATAGATTGGCTAACCTCTGTAAATATCAGGTGTTATGAAGAATTCTCCCCACGTTCTCAAAACAATCTTAGAGCCAAGTCTTTGGCCCATGTTGTAGGCAACATATATGTATATGTATGTATGTATATCAAGGCAAACAACAACAACGGCAGCGCCAACAGGCAGAAGCAGAAGTGCAGTCGCAGCCCTCTCTTGGCTGTCAGGCGCTTTCCCCTTTGGTGCAGTTCCGGTCACAGCCACCAGGGGCGCTGGTGGCCCCTGGCCGGGCAGGGCGGGTGTGATGATTCCCCCGCGCCTGCAGGGGGCGCTGTGGCACGAGCTCTGTCACATCTTCACATGGTTAATGGCAGGCGAACAAGGGGAAAAGATGGAAAGAGATGGCTAGAAGAGATGGAAAAGGGGCTTCCTTTACAAACCATTGGGGCAGTTGGTCCTAGTGCCTCTCTGGATAGAGAAATGAGCTGTAGCAAGAACCTTGGGGCAGCAGCTGGAACAGCAGAAACAGATACATCCCAGAATGGCAAATAAAACATAGCAGAAACTCCACAGCTGTTGCAGGACCCACAAGGGATCAGGCAGACACAGGGTATTGGCATAAAATCCGCAAAGCAGCAGCAGAAGATGGCGTGGCTGGGCAGTGGCAGCTGGGCTCCTGCAAGAAGGCAGGAGAGGCTCCCTCAGACTGAAGAGAGACTTGGGGGCCCAGGTTTTCTCCTGAGGCACCTGATGGTAAAGCTACTTTTCCAGTGTGATTGGGNACACAGGGTATTGGCATAAAATCCGCAAAGCAGCAGCAGAAGATGGCGTGGCTGGGCAGTGGCAGCTGGGCTCCTGCAAGAAGGCAGGAGAGGCTCCCTCAGACTGAAGAGAGACTTGGGGTCCCAGGTTTTCTCCTGAGGCACCTGATGGTAAAGCTACTTTTCCAGTGTGATTGGGTTTTATTAAGTCCCAGTTCACCAGCTGCTTTTATGCAAAACCTCATTCATTGTATAAGCAGTAAAAGGCAGAACTCCAAAGCAACAGCAAATTCTTCCCACAGCAACCGCAGACCAGCTGATCTGAGGGCAAGAAAGAGGAGAGCCAAGCCCAGCTCCTCACTCCCCCAGCGAAAATCTCTGCAGTATCTCTGCAGTATCTCTGCCCTTCCCAAGAGAAAGCTCCTCAGCTGCAAGAGTGCAGCCAGCTGCACATTTTCCTGTCCTGCTTGGCTACATCTTTTGTCTCTCTTAAGTACATTCATCATCTCTTAGTCAGCAGATTGTAGAAAAAATTCCCTGAGAGAAAAAGGAAAAAAAAAAATTTAAAAATCCTAACCTCTAACAGTTCTTAAAGCCTTGAACAAATGTTACCTCTTATTTTCTCAGGGTACGTTTGGTAGAGAGAGGTTCTCCACACAGTCTACCACTTATGGAGTCTGGGAAGGTGAGAAACTAAGTGGGATCCTTCCTTCTTACAGAATCACAGAGTGGTTTGGGTTGGAAAGGACTTTAAAGCACATCTCATTCCAGTCCCTGTCTGCTATGGGTGGGGAGACACCTTCCACTAGACCTGGTTGCTCCAAGTCCTATCAAACCTGGCCTTGGACACTTCCAGAGGTGAGGTAGCCACAGCTTCTGAGGACAATCTGTACAAGGGCCTCACGACACTCACAGGGGAGAATTTCTTCCCAACATCCACTCTAAACCTCGTCCTTCAGTTTAAAGCCATTATGATATTTGTTGTGTCCTCAGGGCCCTCACCTGGGCAGGGGAGCTGCATCACCTGGATCTCAGTAAGGAGTATGTGGGACGAGCTTGGCTAATCAGAATGTGTCCAGGAGCACAGGTTATGGTTGAGTAGTTAAAGTGAAGCCAGGTGCATGACATGAAGCCATAGGATAAATTGCTGCCACCAAAACAAATCTGAGGCCTTCATACCAAAGGCATTTTTTAGGTGTGAAACCAATGCTGAAGTGGCAAAATGGCTGCTCAGACTTAAAATTATTTAAACGGTTAAATAGTTAAAAAGTGGTAGAAAGAGGTGGTTGCTATCAGTGGTGCAGAAAGGAGTAGCAAGCACAGACTGTTGACTTCTGATTAATTTTTCTTTTGATGAATTAATTTTCTTAAATTCTGTTTGCTTTTTAATCAAGATTCTTCCAGGAGTAAAGGTCATCATAGCACACACAGAAACCAAGGGACCTCTGGGAGACTCACATTTAGGAGAGGTAAAGGCTTGGTACTGTTGTATGGCATCTATTAGCAGTGATGTGATTCATCCATACCTCCTGTTAGATAAATGCCTTCCTTCCCCTGAGTGGGACAGCCAAGATGACCCTGGTGGGGCACAGAGAGCTGGCACTGTGTGCATTCCTGCACATGAGGCTGCACAGCACCAGGTGAGACCAGGGCAGTAGCCTGTGTCTGCCCGGCAGCTAGAACAGGTAGGGATGTATCCCATCATTGGGCAGCAGCAGTAGGTAATTTGCTGCTTGATTTAACCTTTGTTTTATAGGCATCTTTTGTTGTGTAGTAAGATGCCCAGCTAGTAGGTTAGCTAACAGGTGTTCTTTCCAATAAGCTAAATGTTCAAGCCAAAGTAAGCCAAGGTTCATTTTTTATGGCCTTTACCATCCCCCAGTTACATGTATATAAAACTCCTTTTCTCTGGTCAGAAGTTAATGATTCAATAAAACTGGCATTTTGGAGTAGTCAAAATTGTCAGTGAAACGGATGTTTTAGATCAATTAACGCATGATGCTGTCTGTGTCTGGCAAAATAACTTACGTTTATTCCAGTTTGGATTTGGTTTATCCCCTAGATATGGGTGAGTAGTCCACACAATGCTACTGGTTACTACACAGTGTATGGAGAAGAAGCACTGCACGCTGATCACTTTACTGCTCACCTGAGTTTTGGGGACACTCAAACTGTATGGGCTCGCACCGGGTACCTAGGCTTCCTGCGCAGGACAGAGCTGACAGATGCCAGCGGAGGTGAGAGGAAACACCTGGACCTACAGGGACATTTGTGTAAGGCTCCTAGGGGAAGCTGAGCTAGCAAAGATTGATTGGGCTGTCTTGACAAGTTTTCTGCTGACTTCCATCACAGAAGACTCCTGAATTAAGGAGATGTTCTGTCATTCAGCAGGTTCAGGAAAAGCACAGACACAAGTATTTTTGCAGTCTTTCAGAAGTTAAAGGTCTAGACGAGAAGGTCTAGATGAGTATAGAAAAGAAATTGTTAATCTTGGGGTTTTTTTGATCTAAGCCAAGATGTCTAAATTTGGGAAAAGTTTATCATCTATTTGCTCTGTTTTCTGTTGAGGCAGACTACAAAATAGATATAGTTCTTGATTATTATATATTAAAAAAATAAATCTCTGAACATTCTAAGGAAAGGAGTTTGAATGCTGATAGCTTAGTAATAAATGCATATTGCTGCTTTTCTGTGATTGGACTTAAATTAATTATGGTATTCTACATGACTAGTGTCAGTGTCCCGACTGCTGTCACTGAATAATAATAGCAAGTTTTTGTGCCTTGTAGCCTTCTGAAAAATCACACATCACAGAGATTTTTATCACCATGGAACAATGTCAGTCCTTTAGTTTTTAAGATGCTTTGTGCAGTGAATTAACATACAGTATACATAAAATACAGCTTCCCAGCTGTATGAGTTTCACCTCCAGTGACACAACTGAGCAAGACCATAAAACAGTTAACAAAGAAAAAGCAAAATTGAACTGAACAGAGTTACAAGGATGAATGTGGAGAGTGTGTAGGGTCTAGGAGAGCTTTGCTTATTTAACTTGGCAAAGCTGAGGCTGGGGACCGGATGGAATTGTTCTTACTGTATAAACCATGGGATCTTAAGAAGCTGAGTAGAATTTTGCTGGCATGAGGGCAAGTAGGTATAAGCTGGTGTTAAAAAAGAAGTTAAAATTGGGAATTGGAAAAGTGGTTGTATCGATCAGAGAAGAAAAGTGTTCTGGTAAGAATAGTGGAATAAAAAATGCTTTAACAGTGCATTTTGGTTGAGTTTATGAACAGAGATTACATTACATGAGAGAAAGGACAGAACTGGATGACCTAGAAATTCTTTTCATTATGGTTTCAGTTGCTTGGAATCACAGGCAGAAGTGTTGCATGAGCTCTTAATTCTCTCTAAATGCTAGAGCTTGTGTTATAGACTCTTTCCCCGAGGAAGCACTGGGAACATCTTAGAACATCAGGAATAAGGACATACAGTTGACCGTGTTTGTCCTGTAGATATGATGATGTTGAAATGTATGTGCTGTATTGCAGAGAGGCACGATGCCTTGTATGTGGTGGGCTCTTTGGATGAAACACTGGAGCTCAGAGGAATGAGGTACCACCCCATCGACATAGAAACCTCTGTAATCAGGGCACATAAGAGCATTGCAGAATGGTAAGAACCCACAGCATTATTCTTCTGTATCATTTTATTTCTACTAAAGCTGAAGAACTTGTAACTTCGTTGGCTGTGTTGAAATGTACACATGCGGGTAAAGTAAGCACATCTCAAGGATTTTGGGGATTATATATTTTTACGCATATTATTCCCATTTGGCCCTAATGAGTTATGTATATCACTGGCTTTCAGTCCTCTCCAGCCTCAAAGAATTCAGGTTTAGTTGTAAGCTTTGCAAGGTTCTGTCTTTCTTTTAATAATCTCTTTTAATAACTTGTCTAGGAGTTTTTTCTTCCCCATTTAACATGTGTGTCATGCCAACAGTGCTGTGTTTACATGGACAAACCTACTGGTGGTGGTGGTGGAGCTCGAAGGCTCAGAGCAGGAAGCACTGGATCTGGTTGCACTGGTAACGAACGTGGTTCTGGAAGAGCATTATCTCATTGTTGGTGTTGTGGTCATCGTGGATCCGGGAGTCATTCCCATCAACTCCCGTGGCGAGAAACAACGAATGCACTTGAGAGATGGATTTTTAGCTGATCAGTTGGATCCTATTTATGTTGCCTACAACATGTGAAAACAGAAAATCAAGGCTAAAGCACCAAAATCCAAGGGTCTTTCCTCATAATAACATTGGAATCCATGATCTTGTTTTTAAAAGCTGTTGAAGACCTTAGAAAAATTGAGATACTTCTCTTTACATACAGCCCTTCATCTCCCAAATTGCATTTGCTTTTATAAACCCATTGTAACAGTTACAGCTGTCTTAGGATGGAGAGTTTACTGGATTTCCTGGAGGAAGCTTATTAGAACAATCATGGACCAATTTTATTTTGGGGGGTTGCAGAGGGGAGAGAATAATTATGAATGTCAGTACTTGATGCACTGCATAAAAGGACATAGAATGGTGGGGGGAGGGAACACCAGCTGTGAGGAGGACTCCTGAAAACAGCACTTAAAGTAATCCAGAGTTCACCTTCCACATGACTGCAGTATATTGGCAGTATCAGGGTTGAGGCATATCCTTCAACATTGCACACACCTCTACCACATTCTCTACTGGAAGGAATTTTGCACATATTTGAGAATTTAAAATGCAGCCTTTTTATTTTAAATCACTAACTCATCCCTATTTAGAAGAAGCTGACCCTTTCCAATCCTGGATTCAATGTAACAGTTATGCTGCTGTTCAGCTTTTTTATACCAAGCAAAAACAAATACTGTTACAAGGTTACTTAAGGTGCCATGGTGGACTCTGTAATGCTATAAATTTTATAACAAAATACAAAGTAATACCCAGTTTTAAGTACTTGATGCTGGAGCCTTTAGTGCTCTTGTTCTTATAACTCCCGTCAAAGTAACTTATTTTCATAGTGTTAGCTGTTAATTCCTGCCCTGTATAATGCCAAGGATTTGAAAATCCATTCCAAAGCCACTCTGAATGATTTGTATAAATGTTTACAAAGCATAGGCTTAAAAAATGTTTTCCCTGAGTATTCTGTCGTAAAACTTGAAATTGTAACTTTTTTTTTCCCCACCATGGAAAACCTATTCAGTGTTAGTTAGCTTGAGCTGCTGTGGTAAACTTCATTTTCTTTGGAGTTGTATTTAAACTCTTTTGTTTGGGTTAAAATATCCAGTTGGTTGAGTCACAGTTGGACTAATTAAGGTTTTGAAGTTTCTGCCTGATCTAATACTGCAGCGAACCTAATGCAGAAAGAGAATACGAAGTTATTCAAATAATTCTTGAAGTGGTTGAAGATAGGCACGAGACTAGCAAATAATTATTTTTATAGATTTGTTAAATACTTGAGAGCTAATTTTTTTTTTAATAATGCACAAGTTTTCAAAAGAAACAGTTTTTTCTGCAAGGCAATTCTGCCTGGATCAGTGCCTAAGAAAGATGGATGTCAGTCCCCTGGTAAATCAGATTTATCCACAGTCAAATAAACTTTGAAATCTTAGGAAAAAGTTCTCCTTTATAGTAGTTATGGGCCCTGATGGTGTTTACGTATGGTGTATAATACAGCTGCATACTCTGACTGTAATTATGTATAGAACTTGTGTAACTTATTGTTTGAGTCCAGCAGCCTCCAGCAGCAGGCTGTGGGACATCCCTCCTACCAAAACAGCTAGCAAAAGGAGACAACTCCCTAACTCCCAGTTCCATGTTGTAGTTTTTTAGCAAATAAAGCATTGTAAGACTTTTGTATTGATATACTGATGAAATTGAAACAAGTTGCCTTGTAAAGTAAATCTTAAAAAGCTTATTAAACATTTCAAAACAGCTTTTCCCAATCTGACTTGATGAATGTTGAAACTTAAGCTGTTAGGTCAAAACCTTGGATTAGCAGAATTCTCACTCATACTACAGACAGTTTAGTGTCCTAAGTGTTTTTTCTGCAAAGCTTCACTACAATTGCTTTGCAGGTAAAGCAGTTGTAAAGTCTGGATGATCCTGAATTTCCTGTGTTTCCTGCCAAGCTGCAATGCAAACATCATATGTCTCATATGACATCACTGCAGTGGGGCCAGTGGGGCATGGCTGTTATGATATCACTACCATGGTGCAACTAAGCAACTGCTCCATGCATGGCTGAGCCTTTCCAGGGCCTCTGAGCTCTAGCTCCAGGCATAGACTGGCCATGTCCCTGCTTGGTTTGCAGCTGGATATCCACCAAAATTTATAACCTTGGAAAACATTGCAGAAGGCACCAGCTGGACAGAAAGACGCCTGATGCCAGATCTGTGTGGATGACTGCCAGGGAGAAAGCACTAGCTGAAAAGGAAAAGCGCAAGCAGAAACAGCAGGACTGGGATGATGCCCTCCAGCAACTTCATCAGGCTGACTCTCAGCAGCCTCTGCACTACCAAAATTCTCTGAAACTAACAGTAAAGAGGGTTTTCTCTCTAGACTCTCCCCCTTTGGGCCACTAAGTCCCATGTCCCCTGGGAAGGAACGATGAGAATGAGAGAAAGTCTTGGGTGTAAGAAGGGTTGGGGAGGGTGAGGGCCATACTCACAGGATCTCCTCAATGACAAAGGATGCCCAGGAAAACAACAATTCAGGAGGTAAACATATCCCTGCCAGCCAAGGATGTTGGCATGGCATGGCATGGCATGGCATGGCATGGCATGGCATGGCATGGCATTGCCTGGGATACACACACAAGAGGCAGCAGTGACCCTGCCAGCTGCTGAGATTCCTCCAGCACAGGGAGCAGGGAAGCAGAGGCTGGATCAGGGAGCAGGCAAGTGATCTGGGGCTTCCTGGTGTCCCATCAGCTCCAGGGAATCCCTGCAGGACTGAGGAGCATCATGCCAGCATGTGGTGTACACCAGCACTGCCAGACTCCTTCAGTGCCCCAGGCAGTACTAGTCCCAGCACTGCAAGCTCAGGACAGCCCTAAGGCAAAGCTGGGTTCCAGGGTGCTTTTCCCCATGTACTGAACTGGAGTGTGATGGTATAGTGTGGGGCTGGGCTGGGGTTTTTCAGTGACATTTCCCCTCCAGTGTAGGTATGGAGGAGACCAGAGGGACAAGGAGCAATGAGAGGCCCCATGGAACCAGGTGACTGTCCAGGGATCCTGGGGTGCCTGTGTGAGGGGTCAGAGGCACTCACACTATCCCCCTTTTTGCCCAGACGCTTCGCGCTCTCCTGGGAAACCCTATGGCCCTGGTGGTCCTTCCTGGAGGACCAGGAAGCCTGTGGCGACCCTAGAGACACAGTGGAGAGGACAGGCTGGGTGGCAGGTGGTGATCAAGAGGTGTTGCCTGTCTACCCCTCTAGCAAGGGCTGGACAGATCCTTGCCCCACACCCACCCACCAGCAGGACAAAGGGACAAGGGAACGAACATGACATGGGGACTGTGTCATTACTCTCATGCCCCCCTCCATCAAGTTATTACTGGCTGACCAGGGGAACCTGGTGGTCCCATATGTCCTTGCAGTCCCTGCAGAGACAAAGCTGGTAGTGAGCATCCCCTATGAGCTGGCATTAGCATAGTTTGGGGGATGCAAACTCCTGCCCCAGAGACACCAGCTGGTGGTGAGGTGTCACCAAAGCACTCACTGCCTCACCCTGCAGGGGGACAGGGGAAAGGGGGTTAGGGGCTGGCACTCCTGTACATAACTCCCCACTGGGCTTCTGCCATTAGCAGCTAGGAGCCCCTGACCCATGCTGAGCGCCTGTGGTGTGACTGCGCAACATGGGGAAGCTCACCTTGGGGCACTGCACAGTGCAGGGCTTCAGCTTTGGCTCTGGCTGGCAAAAATGACTGGACAAAAATTTCCCTATGTGAACCCAGGGATAGGAGACTCTCCAGCTTACATGGGACTGCTTCCCCTCCCACATCCCCCAAGATACTCTGGCCCTTACCCTGGTGGAGATGATGGTGCAGAGGCTATCGATGATCTCTCCCTCCAGCTCTGCCAGGTTGCTACCATGGTAGATGTACATGTCCTCTCTGCCGTGCCATGAATCTGCCCCCTCCATGCCCACTGCCTGTACCTGGACCCCTGAGCACCCTCAGCACCCCACTGAAGTCCTTGCACACCCTGATGAGACCCCATTCATACTCACCCCCAGCCTTGACATCCCTGGCTGCAACGATGGCATCATCCCCAGAGGGAGGGGCTGTCAGCCAGATCCAGCAGTGCTGGCATCCCAGGATGGCACCCTGCACCAGGGCTCAGCAGGTAGGTCCTGGCAAAGGTGATTGCTGCCCACAGAGAGGGAGAAGGAGGAACAGCCAGCAGCATCCTGGAAACCATTGCCCCAGCTCCTAGCGCCACCCCTCGCTGATGGCATTGCTGCTGGGCTTATAGTGCATGGTGCAGATCTGTTCCACCAGGTGTGCTGGTTATCTGGGCCATATGCATGCTAACAAGCAAATTAGAAGGAGGAACATCCCTCTATAAATACACATTAGAAACTAAAAAGCCCGGAAAAAAAACCAAAACCCAAAAACCTCTCTTTCCTTCTGGACAGAGCTCAAGGTAACATCTAGGCTCAGCTCTGTGCTGGCTGGCAGGGCAGGCCCATGCCAGGTTGGGCCGAGCCCGCAGTGCGGCAGGAATGATGCCGCTGCTGAAACCATTAGGCAGGGTAGGAGAGGTCGTAATGCCACAGCTGGGGACGGGCCAGGCCTCCCCCGCCCTGCGCTGCGCAGCCCGGCGGGGGCTGAGCCAGGCCCCGTCCTGGCTGCCGGGTGGGGAGAGGAAAGGGTGTCAGCTCGCGGCTGGAATTGAAGCAGCAGGGGGCTGGAAAACACCTATGCAGCCTGGGCCCCTGAGAATGCTGGCACAGCCTCAGAGTAGCTGCTTCTCTTCAGACCTGGGCCCCTGCTATCCTGGCCCCAGCACAGCCTGAAACACTCCACCCTGCTCCAGCTGCTCAGGTGACGTATTTACTCTTTAGTGTCCAGATAAAACCTGCAGAACATCAATTCTCTCTCCCGAGAGAGAAAAAGGACTGAGGAAATGTGGAGAAACAACACAAAGATATCAAGATCAGTGAAAAAGTGAAGTCCCAGATGAGAAGGATTAAGGAGAATGCCTCTATTTTATGCTGAAATTCTCTTGTAACCCATAGTGATGAACACTAAATCCCCTTTTAAATCATGAAGAAGCATAGGGGGAAGAAGGTTAAATTGTGGACCTGAGCAGAGGCATTCATGTTGAACAGCAGATGTTGAAGTAGATGTGATCTTATGAGAAATTTGAACAAAGAGAGATGAAGTAATGGAGACCCTTTGCTTCAAGGGAAGAAGTAGAAGCCTTCCATTCCCAGAGATGAAGATGAACTTCAGGTTCATAGATGAAGATGAGTCTTTGCTTTTGAACAGTTCATCCTTAAAATGGTACCCCATGAACTAACATGGCTGTGGGAAGGCTATGAAAATAGGAAGGACTTCACAATTGCAGATTTCCTGGGCAGCTGCTATTCATTGAAACCATAAGAGAACTGACACCTGATTGTTGTAGAGAAGTCTCCATGGTTGGTCAAGAGGCTCCTCTCCCTAAGTGCACTGAAAGAAAGACTATTTTAGAGGTGTTAAACTGACTGGAAATCTATAGGTTTTGTTTCTCTACATTGTCAGTGGGAAGGAAAGAAGGGTACTGGGGGGAGGAAAAGTGTTCTAAAACACTTTTTTTCTGATTCTTACAATTCTGATTCTTACAATTCTTTTAAGCCTGTCAATAAAGTTTTATTTATTTCATTTGAAGTTTTGAGCCTGTTTTGCTCTTCTCCTGGTCCTATCTCACAGCAAGAAAATAAGTAATTCTAAAAATACATGGACATTTGGTCAGGATTGAACCTACAATACCAGATCAGGCATAGGCAGTGCTCTGAGGCATCTGTCACCTGGAAGCCTCATGTGGCATAGGAAGACTGCCTCTGCTGTGGAGCAGAGGTGCAGGCATGAGGGGCAGGAGTGCCCAGTGCCACCCTGGGGTGATGTCCCTTGCTCCAGCACTCACGGGTGGTGATGACAATGGAGACAGGGTTGCCTTCCCAGTTGCCAATGAATGCCATCACCTTCACAGTGTAGGAGACACCTCCCTCCAGGTTGGGGATGTCAAAGGAGTTGGTGTGGCCAGGAACTCACCGGCTATTCTCTGAACCCCCTGCCAAGGACTGTGGCATCAGGCCCCTCACCCTGCTGCCCTCACAGCCTGCCGCCATCCCACAGTACCATCTCTGCGGCTCTACACCATACAGGAGGCACTGGCTTCTGGCACACCTACCCAGGTGACACAAGCAACATTGCTCCTGGATGCCTGTGCCACCAGCTAGGTCACCCTCTCCACCTACTATGGCACTCTGACACCAAGATGGCCACTGTCACCCAGGTTCACAGCAAATGGCACCAGACAGCACTGTCAGGCAGGGGTTGTTACGTCGCCTATCCATCCCGTGGCAGTGACAGGGCTGCCCTCACTGCCATCCAGAATGGCTGAGACACCGACAGTGTAAACAATGTTGGTGTGCAGCCCCTCTATGCTGAAGGTGGTGAGATCAGCAAGGAGGAAGTGGGATTTCTTCAGACCTAATACAGAAGGCTGGGATAGGAAGGGCTCAAGCACTGCCACCACAGCATCCCATAGCCCATACACTCATGGGTACTGCCTTGCCACGCCAGCAGGTAGCCCCCAGCACCTGGTAGCCCTTGCCAGGTGACCCACAGCTAGTTGGGACTGGCCTCCAGCACCCACAGATCTAAAATGCTGCCCACATCTGAATTCTCTGTACCACCCCATAGCACCACGGCATCACTGTGGGGAGTCCAAAGGGACTCCACAGCCAAGCTGCCATCCCAAGAGGTTGCAGGGGGATAGAGGACAATGCATGGCACAGTGGGAATATGCAGTACCAGGACTTCTGGCACCAAATCCTGATACAGATTTACTGGGGTGGATAGTGAGTGTGGCAACATTGCCCTCCCAACTGCCTGCCAGTGTGAATACACACAGGTAGGTGATGTCCTCCTGGAGGTCACCAAGCTCCAGCCCCATCTGGCTGCTTGGGATGTGCCTTGTCCTTTCCATGCCATCTGCCTGAAGCAGAGCAGTGTGGTTGCTCAGTGTCATCATGATCCCCCATGTGCCACCCATACTCCTGCTCACAGACTCACTCTGGTTCTTGTGCCCTTTGTACTTGGTGGCACTGGGGACAACAGTCCAGCTCAACCATACCACCTGCCTGATTCCTCAATGAGCCTCAGTTCTGACACAGTGGCCACAGCTACCTCCACACCTATGAGGGGACATGTGAGCCACAGCTGGAACAGCACAGCCTGGACAGCATGACCCCCATATTCATCCTGTGCTGTGGCCAGACAGCTGAGTGGGGTCTCATGGCCAAGACAGTCCTCAGGCTGAGTAATGCACAGTGGTCCCACGGTCCCATGCCTCCATGCCAAAGGCTTGGAATGGTGGGGACCCACAGCAGCACTCACATGTCTGAAATGTGACAATGGGGGTGGCCACCTCCCCACCATCTTAGAGCATGTAGAGGGTGATGCAGTACTCAGTGCCCAGCTTCAGCCCCATTAGCTGGTAAGTATTGGTGCTGCTGGGGAAGAGACACCATTCTGTGCAGCCCTGGTCCTGCAGGAAGGGAAGGATCACATCCAGCTGCTGGCATAGAGGGCCCACAGGGGCAACAGGCACCATGAGCCCACCTGTGGCTCTCTTCCACTTCAGATGGTAGCTATGACTATCACAGGTGCTGGTCCAGAGCACCTGGATCAATGTGAGGCCCAGGATGATCTGATCTCTACCTGTATCTGCAAGAGGAACCCCATGGGCCAGGGTACCTTGTACCACTCTGCTGCCAACCACCCAGCCCAGGTCTCCAGTCCCCGCACATGGAAGGGTAGGGACTATGAGGCCTGGTCCCTGCTTCCTCCCATGCTCAGCAGCATGATGGCATCACCTGTACCCAACACCTACCTGTCCTGTGCCAGACAGTGGCTGTGGGCCCCTCCAGCTGCCCAAAGAGTGGGGCCACCCACCATCACCACGTAGTCAGTGTTGGGCTGCAGACCCACCAATGCATGTGAAATATGCCCAGCCTCCAGTTCCCACCCTCTGCCACCCTCTCCCACTGCCCTGTGGGAGCAGTGCAGCAGTCCCTTGGGGGGTTCAGGCAGCAGGTGCTACCAGCTCCCACCTGTCCTTCCTCACAGGGGCCACCAGCAGAAGGGGCACAAGCTCTCGGAGAGGCACCTACCTGTGAGGGTCTCCCAGGAGAGCAAATAGCCAGCAGCACCACCAACAGCCAGGCCAGCAGCATGCTCTGTGTTGAGACATTGTGGATAGTTCAAGTGCTGCACACCCACCAGGTGCCCTGTGGAAGTGAGGTGACTGTCCATCTCCCACATGAAAATGGGGCAGGTGACAGTGGAATGCACCTTCACCTGTAAACCATCATCTCCAGGAAGCCCTCTCGTCCCTGCTCAGAGTTGCTAACCACATTGAAGTCATTGAGTGCAGCCTGCACTCAGGCGACTCCTTCAAAGCATCAAACTCATGCAAAATGGAGCTGAAATATCTTCCTCTTCATGCCTTAAATACTTCCAGTAGGTTAAGACTGCCTGGAGCACCTGAAGGAATTGGTTTGCCAAAATNGCATTTTTTATGTCATGGGAGGAAAGCTCTAGTGGAAACACTCTCCTCAGAAGACTGCAAAGGAAATTGGGTGAGCACGGTACTGCACCCTGCCTTGCGAGCAACTTCTGGGGCTCAGAGCACCACCTTGCTGCCATGCTAACCTGCACCACATCCCACCCTCACGGGCAGCAATGGGCCAGGCAGCCCCATCCCAATGGGGCACAGTGACTCGAGGGGGGCATCCCTGTCCTGGAAATCTGTTTCTAACCCTGGCTGGCCCCAGGGCCAGGCACAGTACTTACATATCTGAGGGTGGCAGGGACAGCGGGCTGTTCATAGCAGGCTGTAGATTGCTAAGGGTGGCTGGCCACCTTTGAGGTGCTCCTGGAGGGGTGTGGGGTGGCAGAGAGACATGGCACACACCAGGCCCAGCAGGGAAGGAATGTCTGTGGGCCTGCACCCTGCTCTGTGGGCCTGCACCCTGAGGATGCCAGTAAGTGCCAGGGGTGGAGAACACCAGGAAAAGTCTAGGAGGTGGACCAGGGCAAGAGCACCCCCTTGAGTCCCCCAAAGCCAAGGTGGGGCTTCCAGGTGTGCAGCTCCAGCGCAGTCCACTGGGATATGGGTCTACTGCCTGCCCCCCATGTACAGCATCCACGGGGGCACACACCAGGCCCCTCGACATTGTGCACACCCAATTACACATCCTGAGCATTGCACATGAAACCTCCAGGTCTAGGAATACACAGGCTGCCTCCACACTTCTGTACTCACACGTGCCCCACACCTAGTGCACGTCTGCCAGCTGCCAGAGTTAAGGTGGCTGGGTACACACCCATAGCACTATGAGAATGTGCCAGAATTCTTATATTTACATAACTATTTACAAAAATCATGGATTAGGACTGCTGGTGGCCATTCCAGACACTTTTATTTTGGCATCAGCCTCACACTGGGAGAGAAAAGTTCTTGCCCTCACACAGCAGACAAGATTGTCCTGGTTACAATGTCTTTTAAAAGCTTTCTAGCCAATAGAATAATGCCAAAAGCTTACAGACATCTGCTTAAGCAAATCAGTTAAGCTGCAAGTACCCTCTGCTCTAAACAATTCTTCCTTGTATTAGCTTAAAACAATGGATAAAGGTTTATTATTAAACTTACATACTTTTACTATCTCAACATTTTCCCAAGGCATACTCTGCATCACTCTATTATTCCTTGTTCTTTCTTTTACTTTTTGGTTTTCCCATTCTGAGATTTGCTTTCACACAGCCTTTTGAGAGTTTTATACCTTTCCTATTTCCCACAATTCCCCCTCTTGGTTCAACCTTAAACAAACCCTCTTAATAACTTTGTTGTACATTAACTACCTTGTGTTACATATCTCTACTACAGCGCATTTTTTCTCATCTAGCAGAGCAGCACTGACAGCTTTCTATGCAAGGCTATATTAAGGAATTTTAAAGTCTTTCATTATTTAATATATTGTTTCTAAGGATCTTGTCAATTCCAGGGATGTAAGTTGAATCCAGTAGTAAGTGCTATTTCTTGATTTGTTAAGTCTCGTCTGTTCCAAGGCCTTGAATCAAAGCCTTTGTCAGCATTTACTTTTGTGTGTAGTATTTTGGGATCAGCAGACAAATGCATAAGACCCCATGATCTCTCTGTAAGGTTTTGAGAACTTTCTGGAAATCCATTTCCTACCTTTCTCTCTTTTATGATAAAAACTTCTTTGATGGTTTTGTCCATGATCTATTGTATACACCAAAGCATAAAAGTCCATATTACTAAGGATGCTAAAACAACAATCAATACATACTTTTGTGGATGGATTTGGAGTGGTCGGTCAGGTTCATACAACACAATCCTTCAAATTCTTCACAACTGTATCCGTGGGCCAGTAAAAGAAAATCAGTTGCTGCTCTATTTTGAAGGGTAGCATGCCTAATACTGTTGACATCTGTCACCATATCACTGAGGGCAGCGGATGTGGCATTGGTTTGGTTATTCAGCCAACATCCAGTCCAATCTAATTGTTTCAATTCCATTGCTGAATCCAGTTGGGATAAAAACAACCTTGCTGAAATCCTTCTTGGAGCATTTTAGGGCATTTACACTTTTTATCATATTGGTGAGCACACCTTTTTCCCCTGAATCTCTTCTCAACAGCTGCTTTAGCACTAGATGCTATCACAGTGAGCATTCCAGTGTTGCATGGATCACCTTCAGGGTGTATCAATTTTGAGGAGGCCAGTTCAAGCCTCTCACCAGAGGGTATTGTGCTGGGACCATGGTCTGTTTATATTACTTGGGGTGGAATTGTGGTGAATTTTG